>JACEFZ010025793.1:142500-182500 GCA_014155875.1 Cepaea nemoralis
GTTGACTGAATTAACCTTTCGGGGTGTTTCGAAGGACATTCCAGTCTCACTAGGACGTTATTGCGTTGTGCATGTTTACAGCAGAGCTGCTTTACTTGCGTCTTTAGGCTGACACATCCGACATCTGTGGGCATTTGTTGACCGGGTTACCCTTCCCGGGTGTTTCGAAGAAATTCCACTCTCACTCTGGGACGGACATTAGACTCTCCCTGTTGTGGTGTCATCTACATCCCAGCTGGTCAAGTTAGAACGGCCGAAGACATCCCGGTCATCACTCAAGGGAAGGCGGAGATAGAGGCCTCCATAATTGCAGAGCCGACACATAGCGCTCTGGTACTGGGCTCACCCAAGGAATCATGACGGTCTGTACATGGCTGCTTAGCCTCACTTCCGTAAGTTGGTCATTTCGTTAGCCACAGGCCGCCCCCCCCCCCCCCCTTCTCCCACGAAAACAAGGAGAGGTCAGTCTGCAGACAACATCCGCTCAGAGAGCTTTCAGTTTGGAATTCCACGAAATGGGTTTGCCAGCCAACCAGTATTCGCATTCGTGCTTCTGGGTATCTTTCTCGACTCTTACTGTTGTGGTGTTATCCCTATCCCAGCTGACACACTTAGAACAGCTGGAGACATACCGGTCAGCCAGCCCTAAAGGGAAGGCAGGGGCAGAACATGGGCATTCCCCGCTATCCAAGGTGGCTTCCATAATTGCAGAGTCGACACATATTCCTCTGGTACTAGGCTCACCCGAGGAATCGTCACGTCCTTCGTATGGCTGCTTAACCTCACTTCCGTATATTGGGCCTCCCGTTCCCCACAGGCTACTTCTCCGAAGACCAGGAAGGACCAATATGCAGATATCGGATAAATAGTTGATGGCTCAACCCCAAAGAGATCAAGGATCCAGAGTTCCTCTTTCTCAATGTGATTCTGCCCGTTAAAATTAATTTAGCTGTTACTGGCTCAATGATTTGAGACCATTAAATAGAGTTTTGGAGAACCCAGGAATACCTCAAGGAAAAGAAAATGAAATTTTACTGAGTATCCCAAATGTCCTTAGGAATGGTTCCTTGCCTCTCCTGTACCAACTAAATAATTAATCTAGGGTAATTGCTTACAACAATTTTACTATGACAAGAGAACTCTCAAACGAGAAAATAACCCGTAATTTTCATCATTTATTATGTCTATATATAAGAATTTGCTGCATATACATGTAATAACATACAACAATCAATGCAGTACAATTATCATATTATTTTATATTCATTTTTAACTAATTATCTGTCTCCTGGTTATACCACTGTATCATACATGGTCCCCAGAGTTGCATCCGTTCTTAATGATAAATATTGGGTATCTTCTGCTGGCCTAATCTAATCTGTGGAAAGAAACTGGGTACACCCTGGTTGGTTTCCCAGAATATTCTGGAGAGTTCTTTTATTTTTTACTCCCGGTTTTGTTTAATCTTTTGGCTCACCATGTTTCTTCCACACTATGCTTAGGAAAAGGATATTTAATACCTGTCCTGGAAAGGTGGTGAAAATTGGCAGGAAGTTGCTGTGGAATAGTATTTGGCCTCACTATATCAGCTGCCTCACTCAGTTAAGTGGCTACTGCATTCAGTCAAGCTGCTACAACTACTTTCACAAAGTGCTGCATTCACAAAGTCAGGTCTGGATAATGACCACTACCTGAAATGTTAGCATCCATCATAAATCTAAAATTATCAGCAATATGAACATCATAACTGAAATGTTCTATATTTTCCTCAAGAACATCACAAAGAAAATACCTAAAAGAATTGTGATCCTAGGAAAATAAACAGTGGAAGGTAAAGAGTCTTGGTGCTCTCAAGTAGTTATCCACATCATAATTGGTTGCTCTTCATTCCATCTTCCATTATATGGTGTTCAAGGTTTTGACTAGCAGATGTGCAGTTTCATCTTCACCTATGCCTGTCCTCAGGTCTACCGGTTAAGTAATACCTTGATTGATTTGGAATTGACAACTATGTTCCTATCCCATTCTATTCCTAGTTAATTCTCTTCTTCATCTTTTTCTATTCCAGAAAAAGGGTCTCATACATTAAGGTCTTTTAGAAATCAGTTCCCATTTTAATGAGTATTTGCTTATAAACAAAATAAGTACATTATGGTATTACTATTGTATAGTATTCAAGTGCATTCTTCTTCATTAAATGCTTCAAGTGAGAAGTCCTTCTACCCTTCTCATGGATGTAATAGTTATTATCATCATCATCAACATCATGGTTTTTATAATCATTACATCATCATCATGATTACATTATTATCCTTACCATCATCATGGTTTCCTTATATCATTGTAATTACCGGTTAAGTAATACCTTGATTGATTTGGAATTGACAACTATGTTCCTATCCCATTCTATTCCTAGTTAATTCTCTTCTTCATCTTTTTCTATTCCAGAAAAAGGGTCTCATACATTAAGGTCTTTTAAAAATCAGTTCCCATTTTAATGAGTATTTGCTTATAAACAAAATAAGTACATTATGGTATTATTATTGTATAGTATTCAAGTGCATTCTTCTTCATTAAATGCTTCAAGTGAGAAGTCCTTCTACCCTTCTCATGGATGTAATAGTTATTATCATCATCATCATCATCATGGTTTTTATAATCATTACATCATCATCATGATTACATTATTATCCTTACCATCATCATGGTTTCCTTATATCATTGTAATTACAATTATTATCATTATTATCATGCTTATGACATTAGAAATCATTACATCATTCTAACAATATCAGCATAATCATTATTACATCATTATCATTATTATCATGCTTATGACATTAGAAATCATTACATCATTCTAACATTATCATCATAATCATTATTACATCATTATCATTACATTACAGTCATCATATGTGTTAACAGGAGTGACATGAACTACAAAGTGGGATTTTGCTTAGGTTACAAACTCAGATGCTGGTACTATGCGTAATGTATCATATTGGTTGTGTCATGCTTAGCGCACAAAACTAGATGATTATAGCATGAATGATATTTTATACAAAGTGTTGTTATGCGCCGGAGTGTACTACATTATTATTTAGTGTATGGGTTACGCCGAACCAGTTTCTGGTGATAGTTATGGCATTGCACGTCAAAGTTGCCGGATATCCTGAAATTGACTGTTGGCATATACTCCCTCTCTCTCAGCCTGTAACTTCACTCACTCACCCAAACTCCTCATGCATCAGTCAACATATCCATCTGTGCATGTGGGGTCCATTCACTCATCTCAGACATCATGCATATGTATGGATGATCATTTCACTCAGTCTATAGACACATTCATATTGGTATGGGTGATCATAAAGGAATCATTCATCACACATCCTTCATACTGGCATGTAAAGTGGGTAATTATACTTATTTGATTTCCCAATGACAACATAAAATGTTTAACATCACTGATATCACAATGAAATCTCTCATTTCACAATTATTCACCAGACACATCACATCTGTAGGAATGAAAATTAGTATATGCCTGTGCTTTACACATGATAAATTCACAGATTTAATCACAATTACATTACCTTAGAACCTCATTCTTCATCAGAAATTATAATATTTCCTGAATGATAAATAGTCATTCATACTGATGGGTTTTATCAAATGATACATTCACATCTGTTTAACAATAATGAAATCACACATGGATTTTCACAGACATGCTCTCAGCAATGACAGTTTTATGTGATTTTAGACATAATTATGAGATTCTCAAAGGATACTTCCTCATGTGTAGCAATAATAAAATGCACATGGGTCCCCACCTATTATCATAAATTTATGTGATATACTCAGTCCACACTCAGGCATTATGAATCTTAACCATTCTAACATGCCGGTTTACTAAGTATTATTGTGTGGCACACATTTTGATTCCACATGTTTACAACATTGAAATACATTTGCCTCACTAATTGGTTGCTTTAACTCAACACACAAAATTATGATCCCTGTAGAATCTATTTGGTTCTCATGTGTTCATGAATTATAAGAAACTTTGTTTGTCCATGTGCTCATGTCAAAAAGTAAATCTACTGACTAATGTGCTCAAATCTACTTGATTATACACATTACACTAATTTCTCTATCAGTGCTGGCACATGTAAACTAGTTTTAAATCTTACCAGTGGGCACATGTACTTTATGTCCTTACCACTGCACTAAGAATTCTGAGTTTTCTTAAGTCTTAAGGTACCACTCTAATTCATTGTAGATTGAGTTTCATGCTTAAGAAATAAAATGTATAACATGTGTGTAATGTTTTATACATTAACTAAGTTGTTTAGCTGGGAGAAAATAAAACACTGTTGTTTTCTCCTAATTTACAGTTTATCTTATGACTATGATAACTGATTATAATATTATTTGGTTTCTACTAGATTGATTTCTTAAGAACTCACCACCTGGTTTTACACATCTTTGACTTACCAATTCTTCTTGGGAGATAGACTCACAGACTAAACTTAACTAATATAAAATATAGCATTGTTTACCTCATTTCAATGAAATACTCCAATCACCACATGTAAACAACAAGATGTAAGGACTAGAATCGGCTTGTTTTCAAATCTATTGGCTGATGAGTTTCGGTCCTGCTATTCTCACATGTTCATAGCGAGTATAGAGCTACAAACACAGACACAGGCGCCTTTCTTGTAGTTACGATGAGTGTGTGGCAAGTGAGAGATCTGGAACCGGTTGCTGTTGTTTTTATGCCAGCTATTTCCGCTCTTGATTCCTGAAGTGTGTGTTTTCCAATCCGGGGCGGTGTCGAACTTTTACTGTCGCCAGGAATTATTTAACTCACGTTACGCTTGTGAAAATATAATATATCACAGCAGACAACATGCACACAGCAAGATTTCACTTCGGACTTCCACCTAATGGTTTTGCTAGCCAAGCAATATTCCATTTCGTGGCAATGGGATGCTTTTCCACCTTTGATAACGCTCATTCAATGAGCTTTAGATACTGACTAGGGCGCTTTCTCACCATTAATGCCCACACAGTTGAGGCACTTGCCGTATTTACAGACGTAAGGCACAAGGTAGGATGCAGATGCTGCTGGCTCAGCATCTCATCTCCATGCAGCAGAGGATTTATGTCTTTACATTTCTTCTCCTTGAGTTTTTATGTCTTCCTCACCCTCCCCCCCCCCCCCCCCCCCCCGCTACCCCCTCACCAGATCCCCCAACTGTGGATTCCAGAGGAAAGACTGTCTTGGCATACCTGTCTCAGCTGTATGGTATCTGCACTTGATCTTTCCACGGCCACCAGCAGAGGTAGTCATCTGAATGACACATAGGGACGCAGGGACCTGATTGGGCGGCTCTGATTCATAGGGGAACAGGAAGCGTTTAGTTTAAAAAAAAAAAAATTATCGATTAAAGAAAAGTTATTTTTTAAAAACTTTAAAAAAAAAAAACATTAAAAGAAACACATGTAGAATGAGAGCAACTGAAGGACAGTCAGAACAATTCACTATAAGATCCGGAGTACAACAATTTTTTGTTCTGTCCCCTCTCTTGTTTATAACATATATAGACAACATACGTAAAGAAACCAGCCAAACGGAGACCGCGAAAACACCGCGCGACGAGAACACAGAAGAATAACCATCTGCAAATCTAACCATTAGAAAATTCCTGTTTGCGGATGACCAAGCACTAATAGCAAAATCAGAAGCTGAATTACACGACCACATGAATAGTCTAAACGAAATGTGTAGGGATCATAACATGAAAATTAGCACAAGTAAAACGGAGGTATTGACTATAGCTAATGAAGATAAAACAACAACAATTCACCTAAACGAACATCCTTTGAAACATGTAAAGAGTTTCAAGTACCTAGGAAGTATACTATCATCAAATGGCAAATCAGAAGACGAGATAGAAAATAGATACAATAAGTCAAACCAACTCATTGGACAAATGCACCAATACTAAAGAACAAACATGTATCAATAATTACTAAGAAAGCACTTTACAACACAATATTCCTACCAACTCTATGTTACCTGGACAATGACAGAAAAGGAGAAAAGAAAAATAACAACAACAGAAATGAGATTCCTGAGAAGAATACTCAGTGTATCAAGAAGAGATAAAATCAGAAATGAAGAAATCAGGACTAAAGTGGGGGTTATAGCTGCACTAGATTTTATTAGAAAGCAGCAAATCAAATGGTTTGGCCATGCAAGTAGGTTACCAACTAACAGTATACCACAACAAGCAATGATGTACAGATCAGATGGAAGCAGAGGAAGAGGCCGACAACGTAAACGATAAACACAGGGAATAACAGAGTCCATGGGAATATCGATATATGATAAGTGGGCACTCTCCGGATGTTTATACTTCACCTCGACACCGCAAGGTACAAGAGGAACATGATGAGATGAGATGAGATGTAGAATTTTGTCAAGGGAAATAACATTAAAACATTTATTATTTAACGGGACAATACTCAAGGCAGCATAAAGCTATTATATTATTTAATCAACTGTATTATTTGTAAAATATTTTCATAATATTTTTATAATTATTATTCAGGTTACATTATTCATTAAGCAGAATAAAATCCTAAGTGGTTATCAAAGTCTGTGTACACGTCGTGGCTCTATTTTATAAGCATGAGAATTTACTATCGCAATTTACTATTTCTTCTCGATACTTCATTATTACTTTTGTGCTTCCAATAGTTAGTTAGATAGTCGACAGATCATCCTCATTGCACAAAGAACCATTCAGTCCATAAGTGCTCGGATCCGCTCCTCAGCAAATCCCGCAACGTGTAGCGGCTAACGACGCCAGTTCTGTGTTGGTTTATCCATCTTCTTTGGCTTCCTGCGTAGTGTTCTTGTTTGGCCACCCTTCTTTTAATTTGCTGCTCTCGCAGTCTGGCCATTGTTGTAGATTCACAGTCATCACTTGGTTCTCGCAAAAGTCTTACTTCTCGTAGAGCATTCAGGATGTCGGCCTGGTCCATGGCGCGTCCGCCCTCCACAGTAGCCTCACCTGCGAGCTTGTCAGCCCGCTCATTTCCTTGTACTCCCGCATGCCCTGGCACGAAGATGAAACTAATCTTTGCCAGTCGAGACCGCTCCAGAGGCAGCAACCATTCTCTTCGGATCGATCCCTCCTCTATCCTCTTGATCATGTTCATTGAGTCGCTGAGGAAACAAGCCCTAGTGAATGTCTGTGTCTCGAGCCATGTTATTGCTTTACTTACTGCCATGACTTCCATGGTCAGGCTACTTGTGGTTTCAGTGAAAGCACCAGAGTCCTCCTTCACAATTCTCCCTCCGGCCCGAGCTGTAAAGGCCCATGAGCTTCTCACATGTCGGACGACCGACCCATCTGTGTAGATGACCGCGTCACCGTCTAGCGAATTCTCGAAAATCAACGCTTGTACTTCAGCCTCAACAGCAGCCGGATTTTCTTGTCTGCATTTTCTATCTAGTTGGATGCAAATTGAAAAGGATGTGCAGAAGTCTGTTGGCACTTGCACCCACTCCTCGCCAGGTTCTAAGTCCTCAAGTGAACACACCTGTTGAAGAATGTCTTCGGCTTGACCCATCCACGACCTTCCTCTTTTTAACCTGCTGCCCTTCACCTTCCTAATTTCACTATGCAGTGGATGTTGTGTGTTTGCGTTAATTCTGAGGTAGGCGCGTGCCCTGCAACCTTGTATTCTCTCTTCAATGGTTGGAAAATCAAGAAGGTAGCGCATCGCCCTGCATGCTGTATCTCTTGTACATCCAAGAATAATGCGCATAGCTTCATTCTGTATCCTTTCCATCCTTTCTATCTGCTTATGGCTGAGAGTCAGGATTGCCATTGCATACTCCAAAACAGACATGACCAGCCCCTCGTACAGAAGACATAGATGGCGCTGCTCACAGTTTGCTGCCGCCATCACCCGCATCGCTGCCAAACCCCGCTTGGCCTTTGTTATCACCTGGTCTATGTGCACATTATAAGCAAGGCTTCGATCAAACCGTATCCCCAGGTAATTCATTGCCTGCGTTCTTTCCACCGTCTCTGAACACAGCATTACAGTTGGTGTTGGAGTGTTGACAATATGATTATTCAACGAGAACCAAGTCACTGTTGCCTTAGTTGGGTTGACCATTGCCCCAGCTTCACCACACTAAGTACTTATGCGATTGAGTTCGATTTGTAGTTCCACAGCAACCTCCTCTCTATCCTTACCCTGACGATACACTAAAACATCATCGGCATATGACAATGTCCTGCCAGGTCCAGTGATCTGCTCACTGGTGATTCTCACTGTGTAGGCGTTGAACAGTACCGGAGATAATGGTGATCCCTGTGGTAGGCCAGGATGTATTGTTGTTGGTTCCGAAGTCCAACTGCCACATCTAAAAACTACTTTCCGTTGGAAGAGGGCTGCAGCGATCCAACTAAGGAGGAATGGACTTACGTTTAGTTCGAGAAGCTGAAACATTAAAAAATCCAGTGGTACTCTGTTGTATGCGTCCTCAAGATCAATCGCTGCAGCAACGGTTTCAGTGCCTGAGTGGAAACCTTCATAGACATCCTGGGCAAAGACTGCTGCATTGGTCCAGGTTTCTCTTTTTGGACGGTACCCACCCAGGGTGGGTGGGAAAACACCTTGCCTCTCTAGTTGGCTTGATATTTTCCTGGCAATTACCTTCTCCAGCAGCTTGCCTATTGTATTCTACATGGTTATAATTCGATATCCCTGAATTTTTTTGTGGTCTTTGTCAGGCTTCGGCAAGGGAATCAGATAGCTGTGTAACCATTCCTCCTTGATGCTATCACTCCCTATACTGTTGTTGTACATGTCTGCTAGTTTCTCTAGCTCATTGTCGGTACACCTATTTATGTCGTCGTATCTTATGCCATCAGGACCTGGAGCACTGTTTTTTGATCGTCGAAGCACAGCCTTGATTTCTTTCACTGTCACTGTGTCTTCATCCGAGGTGTTCTGGGCCTTGCATCTGTCTGAGGTGACCTCCTTGGCCAGATTTCGGCCTCCCATGTCTGTCTGGTTGCTCTGCTCAAGGTAGCGTTCAAAGAGGGCTTTGCCCTTGTCCTCGTCAGTCCTCTGCCAGATGAGGTCAGCACCTTGGAAGTCAAAAATGCTCTTATTCTTGACTACACCACTCATGCTTTTATGTAGTCGCCAGAACAATTTCAGTGACTTGTCTGTGCTTACTCTTTGACACACCTCTGCCCATTTTTCGCTTTTAACAACCTTGACCAGTTTTTTGAAGTAGCTTACTTTTGTGTGCATCTCTCTTTCTAAGTGCAAACAGTGACTAGGATGACCGGCTCTGTTCTTCTTGGCATTTTGCCATCTCCTTACAGCACTACGCTTATCCACCCAAGCCTTCTCCACCTCGAAACTCCACCACGGTGGCTGCTCCCAGCTTTTTTTCCTGCCCTGAAACGTTCTGCGCTTGTCACGTCTTATTTTACTCACCACATCTTGCCCTGTACTGTCATACTGGAACGTCTTTACCTTTAGCTTGTGCTGCCTGGTTCTGCCTTTCTCCACCAGTATGCTGCAAGGGTGGTGGTCGCTGCCATGGTGTCCTAGGACACCCCATCTACACACTGTAGTGAGTGAAGGTGAAACTAGCGCCAGATCAATAGCACTGTCCTCATCGCCCGGACGGCTTGCTGTCCTGGTGACACAGCCACTGTTGATACAAACCAGGTCGATGGTTTCCAGTGCAGTCTCGAGCTCCTCCCCCTGTGTATTGGAGGAAGTGTTTCCCCATGATCTGCCTTTAGCGTTGAAGTCACCACAGAAAATAACATTTCTCTCGTGGCCTAATATGCCACTTAAGCACTGCCACTTCTGGGCGTCCACACTGGCTTTGCGGGCATAAACAATAACCAACAAGAATGGTATACTGGAATGAACTCTCAACGCCTGTATTTGTATATCGTCACTGTCCCAACTGGACATGTCTAGCTCTGACGCCACCATGCTGTCGCGAACGAGAATCGCCATTCCCAGATGTCGTCTGTTGTAGAAACATTTGAATCCGGCAATTTGGAGTAGCTGATCGCCCAGTCTCGTCTCCTGGAGTGCTACAATGTCGTTCCTGTAAACTAGGGTTTCTAAAATAGAGCCCCGTTGTTTTACACTGGCACAGTTCCAATATAGAATACGGATATTCCTGAGTCCTAGACGGTGACACTTGAGTCTAAAACGACTCAAACCACCACGCTTACCTTGCTTCTTTATCCCTGCGCGGCTACCACGCCGCTTCGGTATGTTGACTGCTGACCGCACGAAAAACACACGTTGTTCCGCCATGTTGAAAAAACGTAATCACAGACTGAGAAAACCACACACGCTGCTGAAAATTCACTCAAGGATGGCTTCGCTCGATGCACGAACTCCGTAGCACCCGCGCAGATCTTGAGTAGAAACTCCTGGTTTTACATCCTGGCACACCAATTACACGCAAGAGATGAATAAATCCATCCCCTACGAGAAAAAGTTAACGAACACAAAACAACACGACCGTCCGTCGCCATCTTGAAACCGGAAGCTTCCAATGACAACCTTAAGGTATGTTGCCTTCACACAAATTTATATCAGGCCTGTCAATCAATAAATCATGTGCCATGACGGAAAGCGTGGGCGGTCATGACTCGCTATTTCACTCGATCACCAGATATTTCGGGATATTTAAATAGCTCAAAACCAATGAATTTTTCCAAAAGATGCGAGATATTTCAAATTTCTCTTAGCTGTAATTTAAAAATATATGATACGAACGACTCATGATGTATTTTTCTTTTGGTGATATGTACAATAAAGTTAACATTTATGTTCATTTGGCCTAGCTCCGCTGGCAGCAACATGACTCCAAGCGGGCCCGCGGGCCTCGTGTTGGCCTCCCGTGAATTATATTGAAACAGGTAGGTGTGTCTTCTAATAGAGAGAGAGAGAGAGAGAGAGAGAGAGAGAGAGAGAGAGAGAGAGAGAGAGAGAGGGAGAGAGAGAGAGGGAGAGAGAGAGATAAAAACGGCATGAAACAATCAAAAGTGCTGAATATTAAGGATCGTGTTGTCTTTTTATGCTCGCGGCTCCCAACAGGGTCAGAGACGCTCATGAAAGTCCCATGCCATGTCATTCGGGTGACCGCCTCTGCATGTGGCCATAGCGAAGATCAAACGCAGATTCTACACTTCAATCTAAGCCATGATTCCGAGTCGCGATATTAACACACACGCACGCACGCACGCACGCATATATATATATATATATATATATATATATATATATATATATATATATATATATATATATATATATATATATATACATAGCCTCACCTGCGAGCTTGTCAGCCCGCTCATTTCCTTGTACTCCCGCATGCCCTGGCACGAAGATGAAACTAATCTTTGCCAGTCGAGACCGCTCCAGAGGCAGCAACCATTCTCTTCGGATCGATCCTTCCTCTATCCTCTTGATCATGTTCATTGAGTCGCTGAGGAAACAAGCCCTAGTGAATGTCTGTGTCTCGAGCCACAGCAATATATATATATATATATATTGCACAACAGTGTCTATATCATGCTACATCAGTATTTTCCATGCGTTAGAAAACATTTTCAGTATACAAATTTATTTACAATCTTGTATAAATCTCCAAACCAATCAACTTAAGTACAGAGCATTCGCATATTTAAATAACGTGTTGGTTTCCTATTAGATCAGTAGGGTGTCTTGACTGAAACAACAAACTAACCATATTGAAATCTAAACACCAAGGACAACAGGAAAAACTAAAAATAAAATAAAACAAAACAAAATAAAATAAAATAAAATAAAATAAAATAAAATAAAATAAAATAAATGACTATCAGCCTATAGCTTTAAACACAAATTCCCCTCCAGTAAAGTCCTAGATTGCTGATGTCTTACTTTCCACAAAGAACTGACGAACCTAAAGATCTCATTGCCTTTCCACCAACTTTCTCGAAAGCTGCTTTGCTATCTACCTCAGCGTAACAGCCCAATCCAGTTTCTGTGCCTTCAGTGTGGTCAAGTAAATCTACTGGCATATGTTTTTACAACCATGACGATTTTGACTCCAGAAGCCAATGGCTATTGGTTTGAAGAACAATAGCGATGTAATTTGCAACTTTCGAGGTCGTTTGCACACATTCTTATTAATCCGCTGTCACGGAAAAACTGCAGTTTAGTGATTCCTTGATAACTTACATATCAAAATACAATGTAGGAGGAGGGTTAACAACTGTGTACTTCATTCTGAGAGGAGGATAACTTAAAGATCATTGACCTACGAATATACAAATAGGATACAGGTGTTCGCAGAGTTCATTGCCTGACAATCGGATCGTACGGACACGGGGACCGGGGAGATCGCGTTGGGAAAAAATGAACTGAGAAAACGATCAACGAGTTAGGATGCTTTGAAGTATTCGCGTACGGGGAACTCAGGGAAACAGCGTAACAACGGATGAAACGAGCAAATAGTCACTACGTGATTTTACCGCCTTTTGATGGACAGGATACGTCAAGAGACGAGTGTTGAGGTATGAACATCAAACAACAACGGAGGATTGGACACTCAATATAAATAGTAGCAACTGGGTTTTCTGGTTAGTGTGTGTTCCAAACTGGGCTGAATGATCTATGCATCCTGAGTGGGGAAAGAAATACACGTCCCTAATGGTTGAAAGAATATGGGATATTAGTGTGTTATTCGCTAGTGTATTTCGATTCCGGGATGATAAGTGAATATATAAGGTATTATAACTTTAGAGTAATAGTTTTAGCATAGGAAAATAGATGTGTGTGCATAGCGTTTACCATTGCTTTCTATTAGTGAATAGTTTAGACTTTGGTGAATTCATATGTCTTATGTTGGTGTTTACTTCGGAAGCCTTGTCATTACGGCTGGAGAAGGACACTTGCATAAGTAGTATTAAGTGGCAGACGCCTATCACTTGATATGTTATACTTCTCACAGGTTCCAACTCCCATCCGGATATATCAGAGAAGATAGACACATACTTCTTGTGTACAGGAAAAGCTTTGTTGATAAACTCAAGGCATTTCATTTGTGGGGAGAGCAAATACCTCAATAAACCAAGGAATAACCTAGACAGGGTCAAATACGAAGTAAAATATACTTTTAAAAGGAACTTTGAAAAAGAAGAAAAGACTATCCAGATAACCAAAGTAATAATGGAAAAAGAAAGATAAGTTTGCAGAAAGCAAAGCAAAATAAAACTACATACGTCTTGTACGCATAGTTAAGATAAAATAGACAAGTCAGAACAGTGCTATTCATTAGAGACAGTATGCAGGACTGTGGTGATGTAGTTTTTCCGGTGTTGGATAATTAATTTCATGAAACAGACCCGGGCGAAGTCAGAGACTTACTGGTATTTTATTACTTTAACGTGATCCAGTGGTGAACAGTTTTGTTTCATTCAATAACGGATTTACCTTCAGACTCAAGCATACGGATCATCCAGGGTGAGACCTGTCCTGTTTGATGTGCTGTCCTGTGGTTTTGCAGAATGACTGGGCGAGATGTGATACCGCTGATAGACATTACGAGTTCATTCTTGCACCAACAATAGAATACACTATCAACTACGCTTACACAGTCCATACATACACCAGACATAGTTTTTATTAATAAAAATTTTATTAATCGTTGAAAGGAACTGTTGTCGGAGTATGTGTTGAGGGAATAATAGAGAGAGAGAAAGGAATATATATATATATGGAAGGGAAGACAGAAGGGAGGAGTGTAGACAGAAGTCATTCAATAATTCCAAAAGATAATAATCTTGAAGATGTGCTTGTTGATTCCACTTTCCTCCCGGGAAAATAAGTAACATCCGCATCCCCCCCCCCCAATAACGTTTGTGTTCTTCTATACAAAGCAATGGGTATTTACAAGGTGTAATGTGTGCTTCTTTTGTTTGTGTATATCACAGAGCGTTGCCGTTTGTTAGTGTTATGTGTCACATGTGTGACACATTCTCTCTCTCTCTCTCTCTCTCTCTCTCTCTCTCTCTCTCTCTCTCTCTCTTTCATTCTATCTTGGCCTATCTCGTGCTTTTTCGAGCAGTAGATTTAGCAGTAGAATGAATGCCGTGAGCTTGGACAATAATATTTGCATTATTATTCCCATTAAAATATGGCTTCCCTATAATTACTGAGTCACACAGTTAGAGAGGTGAAGGATCACATTTCTGTTGTTGTTCCACTTTCAGTCTATCAGAGACAAAAGGCTGTTGTGTATTCTTTGGCATTATTAATCCGAATTTGTTTATTTTTATTTTGCACATTTAAATATAACAATGAGAAAAGTAATAATAATGATTGTAGTAATAATAATAGTAATAATAATAATATAATTATAAGATTATTAACACCGCCAGTAAACACATTTACAGTTGTGATATCTTGTATATTTAGATCGAGTTGTTTGCATCTTCTGAATTGGTTGACATTGGAAGACTATTCCGTACAATTTTATACGATTATTTGACGGTATGTCAACTTCAAAATCCGCCTTATTTTTCCATTTGCCTGAACACATTATGGTAGATTTTTGGACGATTAATTGTGCAGAAAAACGAGATCGTTTCCAAAACAATCGTACATATTTTTCAGTTGTCGGAAAGAAAATGGTATCGTCCGCATAAGCACGCAGCTTTTGTCCACCCTTTCCTGGTATGAACGTCCCGCTGACATTGTCGTCCTGTCGTATCTTTTCTTGTAGTGGCTCTATGGCGACAACATACAGTAATGGGACAAGGAACATCACTGTCTCACTGACCTAGTCAACCTGAAAGAATTGGTGAAGCTATGATTTAACACAGAAGCCGACTTTCTGGGTTTAAATATAGAATTTTGATCCATGTCTGAAAATAACTTCCCAGGATACAGTTTTGTGCAGGTATGAGTGGGATAATGCTTTTTCTTGATCTAAAGAGAGTATTGAGGACTGACAGTTTTTCAGATGTGTGTAGTTAACGATGTCCATTATGAAATGTGTGTGTTGATGGATGATCCCGTGTTGTACACTGCATAGCTGGACTTCATGGATGAGAATTGCCATTACTGGTTTCAATCTATTCGTCAACGCCTTTGGTAAAATCTTGTAGTCTACGTTTAAAAGCGAGATCGGTCTGTAACTCTTTAACAGTGTCTCGATATTAAGGACTTTATTTTAGATACATTTTTCGAATTTTTCGCGGTTCCCAGAGGAGCCAGAGCCACCTCATTAGGTCCGCATGTCCCAGTGTGTCGGGTGTAACTAAAGTGTTGAACTTAGTGTTACCGTGTGTCACGTCAAATCATTCCGTGAATGTGTTTGTCTCACATGTGTTAGGTCATACGAGCCATATTCATTCTTAAATGTGAGAACCTGACAGTGATCATCCCGGCCCCTGGCAAGATCAAGCTCAGATACTACATTTTGATCTTACACGTAAGGCCGAGAAGCAATCGATATTAGGATATTTGGCCGTTTATAGGTCTGACAAAAATTTATTGATAGGTTACATTGGTTACCAATTACCTTTGAAAGCACAAAATGTTTAATGAAATATCGAGAAGTAATAGTAAACTGCATTACTAAATTCTCATGCGTGTAAAATAAAGCCATGAATATTACACACGCTTTGATAACTACTTAAAATTATTTTCCTTCATTTATGAAGCAAATAACTGTAAATAATTTTTTATAAACGTTTTATAAAATATTATTACAAATACTATAGTTATTTAAATAATGTTATATTTAGTGTTATGTCCCTTGCCAACATTCTAATTGTGCACCTTGCATCTTGTAATGTGGTTGATTTTTTTTTTAAATAATATTTTTTTGTTCGAGAATTTGTTTCTTTTTTTTTTTGTGGTTTAAATAAGGGCTCGCTGTACCTCCAAGAACCAGAGCCGCCCCATCAGGTCCCCACGTCCCTGTGTGTCATTTGGGTGACTGAGTCTGCTGGTGGCCCTAGCAAGATCAAGTGCGGATACCATACTTTGCCCATAGCCAACAGGCCAAGAAGGGATAGCATTAATAAATTGATGTAAAACAAAATTATAGGTGTCGCGTTAAAACTTTAAGTGATTTGTGTCAGAACCTACAGGCAAATATTTCTAGTGGTCTAGTGCAGTGGTTCTCAAACTTATATGGCCCGTGTCCCCCTTCACCATATTTTCAGAACGTCATTCGTGTCAGAATCTCCATAGCCTGTAGGTGAAGGACAACTTACGACAGTAAACACAACAGGCAGCAAGGTGTCACCGAGTACAGGCTAGCCACGACGCAAGTGAAGCCCAGTGGTCATCGTGATACTCGGAACGCACGAGTTGTGAGAAGGAAAGGTCTGACCAAGAATACCTGTGTCCGGCAGACGGGTTGAGGACAGCGAGACGGACAGACAGAGAGGGTTATGCTTGTATTCTATGATCGTTGTGAGATAGCATGGCTGACTAGTAGATTGGGATGTGTTTGAGCTGAGACAGTGAGAGAGTAATGTTGTATTAATATACGATGTTTAATGTATATACTTCGTGTTGTGATAATATATGCGTTGCGCAGAGTTAGGAGCGCAACTATTCACGAATGTATTTGATGAAAATAGTTTACGTGAATAGAAGGTTTACTTCACGTGGCCGTGTGTGAGAGTACAATCATTTAAGGTTTGTGATTGTTTCGCCACTGTTCTGAGAGAGCGAGCCAAATGTCCATAAAATGTAAGATCATGACAATTCCCCCTCCCCCCCCCCCCCTTTTCGTATTTCCTACCTAAAAATTCCCCCCTCCCGCCCCTACACAGTGCACGTAATAATGGAAGCATATACTAAAACAAGTCTAGACGTCCACATAAAACGTTATTTGTGGGTCTACTTACTTTATAAAATGAATTTTAGAAGGGTGAGACGTACAGAACCGTAAAGTATGAAGGGAAAAAGAAGATCAAGTAATCGGTTCTTGTATTAACGCGATCTTGAAATAATCTTCCTTTCCCCCCCCCCCCCCCCCTTCCCCTGGAAACCCCAAAATTCCCCCCTAGGGGGAATTCCCCACCAGTTGAGAACCACTGCTCTAGTGCGAGTTATTTCTCATGAGACAATAAGATGACATTCCCGTTTAAGATTGTCTCCCTTTAGTCTTTTCCTTGAAATCCACAGGTGGGAGGAGCTGGGGAGGGGGCAGAAAGACCTAAATAACGCAAGGAGAAGGAAAATAAAGACAGAAATAAATAGTATAGGGAGGACATGGATGGAGCTGCGTGGTATAACTAAGGATAGGACGGCTTTGGGCGAGATGGTTTGGACCTATGTGCCAATAGAGGACAAAGAGAGGACAAAAGAGGATGAGATTCAGGTTTAAACACAATAAGAAAAACATAAGACTCAACTCAGCGAGTAACTATGATGTCGGTGGCATTTATAATCTAAATTCTGTTCATTCATATATGTTGTAATTCTCACCATGTTATTCTATAATTGTTTAACAGCGGGAAGATGATGTCGCTGTAACAGCCTCAAACGATTTCACTGAGAACCTGTTGCGACATCAAAGATTTTCATTAGCGTCGCAAATAGAAACGCTGAGTCAATCATCATCCGAGACGAGCGACCAGCGAGTGCGGTATTGGATCTCTCAAACTACGCTGTGGTTAGCTTGCATGTCTGCTGGCCTGGTGGACATGTGTCTGAATCTCCATCGATGCGGAGCATTTGTTTTTTTAATGGCCGGAGCTCAGCCTAAAACCTGATCCAGGGTTCCTTACTTTTACTTACCGATCTGAAGAAAACGTCGCGGTTAGCTAGCTACATGGCTGGAGGGTGGATCAATGAAGACATGGCAAGGCAAGACTACAGACAACACATGGCAAGGCAAGACTAGAGAAAAGGCAATGAAAGACAAGACTACAGAAGACAACACAAGAGAAGAATATAGACAAGGATACGCAAGACAAGATATCTCATTTGATGTATATGTTTTACAGATTAATTTTGTCTTCATATAGCTACAGTGTATGGTCATTTCATAATGTTGCTATGTTTTACCATATGAATAAAGCAATTCTAAGAGTTGTATTTTCTCATTCATGCACTAATTATTCATAAAAAGTCGGCGTGGCTGAAAGGTTGACAGGTCTTAAACTACCAGTGCACTGATGGTGAGGTCAGGCGTTCAATTCCCAAACTGGCATTAAGTTAGACTTCAACGTTGACTGCTCTTTCACAAAGCAATGGCAAACTACTGAACGTAACATTTTATAGAAAATCAGCCTAGAGTTGATGGCAACACCTTGTAAAGGGTATGTAACATTGTTACTGATTCATGCTTAGGTCTTCTTCTTAGTTCGTCCATGTTGTTGTTGTTGTTGTCGTTGTTGCTGTTGTTGTTGTTATTGTTGCTGACATACTTGCGTTGCCCTGTTCAAATCAGAACTGTGATATCTGCACATTTTGAAGTTAGCTACCCCCTTTCACCCGCTAGCCTATGTGTCAGAGTGCTGGGAGATACAGAGATAGAACTAGAATAGACATAGATACAAGTAGGATAAGACATAGGAAAGTAAAGGACAGAGACAGGACATGATAGGGACTCTTTACAAGAGTATACATAGAGAGAGAGAGAGAGACAATAGAAGGAGGTAGTACTCCAAACCAGTGTTAGGACAGACCTTGACAGGACACCCATGTGTCATAGCTAGGACATAATTAGGACATGACGGGATTCACTCCCGTAATAAGACAGAATAACGTAAGCACGGGGATTACCCGATTACCCGTAAACAGACTGAACTCTAGTATAGCTGTAGGACGAGGACTGGACATCTGGACAAACGTGGTAAGTGTGCCAGCACGCCGCACAGCTAACCGGACGAGAGAAGGGGACGAGAAACTGGACTAGAGATGTGAATTGAGTCAGACGGAGACTGACAGTCGGTGTGACAAGACATCTGTGTTTTCCCTTACGGTGTAGAGTTTTAGAGAGAGCATAGTTACACTTAATCAATGATAGTCTATTACTATTGAATGATGATTAACTGTGTTTGCTCAGAGAGCGAGATGTATCATATGTAATTAAACATGAATTTGAAATGTCCATTCACCCAACGATGTGTTTGTGATTTCGAGGGGAGAATGAAGGGTTCGCATGAAGTCAGGTTGTTGACACTATGGGTCACCTCTGGGCAAGGTGGAGTACCTGATGAGTATACCTTGCAGAGTAATGAGTAACATGAAACGTTCACGCTTATAGGCAATGCATGTGGTGATGATAAGCATAAAGCCACTTAATAGGTGGTGCATTGAGCAAGGTGCTATCGAAAGGTAACTGTTGGTTAGTCTCAAGTTCGCTACAGTAGGCAGAGGATTTCTTTATAGGGTGAATACCTACTATCCGCGACTAGTATGGTCGCTGCCAAGAAGGAAAGGAATGACTGACTAACTTATTTATAGATGTCTAGCAGATCATGAACTGATAACTCACAGAATATCACATAACAACTGACCCAGATATCATTCATACTCGCTGTTATCATACAGCAGTTTTTATCACTGTGACCGTTATCATCGCCGTTATCGATGTGTGTGTGTGTGAGAGAGAGAGAGAGAGAGAGAGAGAGAGAGAGAGAGAGAGAGAGAGAGAGAGAGAGAGAGAGAGAGAGAGAGAGAGATCAAAATGCCGTGAAATAATCAGAAGTGCTGAATATTAAGGATCATTTTTAAGGGCTCGGGTTTCCCAAGGGGGTCAAAGCCGCCCATCAAGATCCCAAGTCATCATGTAACCATGTAGCCGATGCCTTAGCATGGTTGACAATGGCACTGGCAGCAGCACACCATGAGGAAATTCGATCTAGTTCGCCCTGCATATCATTGGCAACCGCCTGTCTATCTCCACCCTGTCGATACACGAGAATGTCATCAGCAAACGACAGTGTCCTACCCCTCCCGTCCAACTGTTGTTCAGTGATCGGCACCGCATACACGTGGCCTTGAAAATATCAAGCGCACATTCTATACTTCTAACTAAGCCAAGGTGCCGGGAGGCGATACTAAGGATGTTTGGCCTATCACAGGCCGGACAAAAATTGTTTAATGGACAATTTATGACGACAACTGCCATTAAAAAAAACACAAACCATTTAATATTATATCGAGGGGAAATGGAAAAATGCATTATTAAATTCTCATGCATGTAAAATAAAACCATTACTTTTACACAAACTTTCAAGACGACTTAAAATTATTATCCCATCAATTAAGGTGTATATAACTGTAGATAATTTATATGAAAATTATATGAAAGTTTATTATAAATACTACAATTATTTAAATCACATAATACATTTATGCCGCTTTTAGTAATGTCCCTTGAAATAACTGTTAGGTGTCATGTCTCTTTCCACTATTCTAATTAGTTAGTTAGTTAGTGGTAGTTCCAACCTCACAGCAACGGGTCATCCCCATTATGCTCCGTTCCTGTGCCAGTGAATATCGCACAAAACGCTCCCCACTGCCCAATGTGAAAAGTGGAAAAGACAGGAGTCTCGACAAACAACAGTCCGCACAGATCCACTGTGCATAATGCCGCTGCCAGAATGTCAACACAATAGTCCCCCACGAAACACCCAGTTCATCTCTGATGGAATTGGCAGTCATTTTCCCATCAGGATGTTTCCTAGATGTTCACCCACACAGTCCACGAAAATACAGTTCATCATCGATGGCAGTGGCAGTCAACCAGAAGCCCAGCAGCCACGCATTTCTGTATAAGGCAACAACCGGTCAATCTGGAACATAGCCATCTACCATCACTCCGAACATGCAGTCACAATAAAAAAAACCTCGGACAGATTCAAAAGCATTTCACACAAAACTCACAGCTCACAGTGTCGCACCACGCACTCACTCAGTAGCAGGGCGACGGAACCATCAAGCCTCCTTAGTCGCCTCTTACGACATGCGTGGTAGGCTACAATGTTGCTATTCTTTGCTTCCCTTATGGGCCCGGCAACACACGGGATTGTTTTTTGGCAACTTCTAAGAAACTGAACGCGAGGTTGATGAGATGGTCATTGCTCCTACAACCGTATCAGCTCACGGTCGACTATATCCCTGGACGGGAGAATGTGGGAGCGGATTTTCTGTCACGGCATCCTATGGTCGAATGTGAGGGTGAGGCCATTCGAACAGAACCTCTTGCAGTCGAAAGTTCGTAGTGTTCGACTTTCTTAAGAGGGGGCCTATGTAACAGAACGCCAGTGGCCCATGTCCTCATTCCTTCTTTGGGTTTGGGAAAAGAGCGGGAAATGGCTTTCGGGAACTCTCAGTTCTTATATCAGATCAATTCCCCTGAAAGAGAGTTCTTTGGGAAGACCCGATAGGGCGCCTTGCACCAAATACGTACTAGTTCAACTTTTGGGGCAAACAATGTCCGTTGAAAACTCCCACTGCTTGTCATCTGCACCATGTATTAAAAATTTAAAGATTTATACAACTTAGGTGCATCCTGCTGGCATATTGAAAGGGTCCTTCTTTTGGCAGTAAAGAGAGTTGAAAGTCTCTACAGGGCTTCTATGCCTAAAGCTATATGCAACTGATGAAGCCAGGTCAAGTTATTGGCCATACCAGGTATAATGTTTCTAACTATGAGGGAGAATCAGGACTAAAATTAAACGAGTGACAATATCACAACTCAAGTCTTCTCATCGACTTGGGGTCGAGAGGTTTGTTATGATTCTGGTTGGACCTACGCCTAATTCCCATCCTTGTCCGGGACAGCGAAAGACTCTGACCCATTCCCCATACACAAACTGTTCTCATGATATTATTTCCCAACCAAAATTGTGCCAATTGATCCCATGGCACTTTCCCAGACCAGTTGAGTGACTATATCGTGTGGGCCACGGAAACCTGGAAGCCTGGTTCTACAGCAGCCTGTTGTTCGAACAACCTACGCTGGAAAGAAATACCCAAAGACGTATCCGGTGAGGTGGATGTGAACTAACGGGACAATATTGAGATCTGTGGAATATGATGTTCAGAGTTGTGTTGCTTTATGTCTGGACGAGAGTTATCTCCTCAGTTTGTTTATAGACTTTTATAGGTTCAACTGTCTTGATGTTTTCCTGTGCTGTCCTGTATTAAATTATTAAATTACAAATTAGAGTTATTGTGACGCTCATCATGTTATATGTGTGTCAGCCAGAAATACACCTTAGGGAATAGGCCCAGAGGTCAAGAGAGAGAGTGACAGTGAGTCCGGGGAACGGAGGAGGGTTGGCGGGCAAAGACCTCTCCCAGCCAGGACTAAATAATCAGAATTGAAGAATTGTGACAGGAGTACTTGAGACCCTCCACGTAACTTGTTACAATTTCTAATTACATGTGTTCAAGTTAATGTGTGTGAGTGTGCGTGCGTGTGTGTGTGGGGGGGGGGGGGAGTATTAAATAACTTTTCTATAATCGAGACATTTTTGTAAAATAAGGGCTCGCTGAACCCCCAAGGGTCAGTGTCACCCAATCAGTACTCCACGTCCCTGTGTGTCACTCGGACGACTGCCTCTGCTGGTGGCCCTGGCAAGATCAAGTGCAGATACCACACTTTGATCTTAGCCAAAAGGCCTAGAATGGATAGCATTGATAAATTGATGTGAATAGAAATTATAGGTGTCCCATTAAAACATTAAGTGATATTTTGTCAGAACCTACAAGCAAACGTTTCTAGTGCAAGTTATTTCTCATTTATCAGAAAGATGATATCCCTTTATTAGACTGTCTCACTACAGTTTACTACATTGTCGTGTTCTGAAATTCACTGACAAGAATATTTTGCTAGAATGGTCAACTATGCACAAGTCTCTTTTTTTTTTTTTTTTTTTTTTTTTTTTTTTTAAAGTTTAATCTTTAAACATCAACATGCCATGTTTGATCACATAAAAAGCTGAGAAAGGTATATCTAGACAATCTTTTCCTTGAAATCCACGGTGGGAGAAGCTGTTGAGAGGGCAGAAAGACCTAAAAAGGAGAAGAAAAGTAAAGACAGGGAATAAACCGAGCAATCTATTGGATGTGGCTTCTGTGTTTTAATCCACCAAGGGAATACATTGTGTTGAACATATACACTGTCTGTTGTGGGTGGGCTTTCTAGTTTCGATTTTGCACAAATGAGGTAGTATCCCGTCTACTCTTCGTCACTTCTAGCTCCTGATGATCTTAATGTGTGCCACGTGCACACTGTACCTTGTGGTGTGGTGGTAGTGCTATGGCTAGCATGCATGTCTGCTGGCCTGGTGTACATGTGTTGAATCCACATCGATACAAGGCATTTTTTTAATTGCCGGAGCTCAGCCTAAAACCTGATCGAGGGTTCTTTACTTGTACTTACTGGGCGGGGGATAACGGCGTAGTTAGCTACATCGCTGGCGGATGGATCAGTGAAGACATGGCAAGACAAGACTACAGACAAGACATGGCAAGACAACACTACAGACAAGACATGGCAAGACAAGACTACAGACAAGACGTGGCAAGACAAGACTAGAGACAAGACATGGGAAGACAAACCTAGAGACAAGACATGGCTATATAAAACAAGACTAGAGAAAAAAAAACAATGAATGTTAAAACTTGAGAAAAGTCACAACTAGCGGAAAGACAATAATAGACTATATTAGAGGAAAGACAATGCAAGACAAGACTTGCGAAAACAAGACTAGAGAAAAGACAACACAAGAGAAGAACATAGACAAGGATACGCAAGACAAGACATCTTATTTGATGTATATATTTTGCAGATTTCCATTCTCCATACTTTCAACCCCACTGGTAAAGTACATGTAACATTGTTACTGATTCATGTTTAGGTAAGCTTCTTTGCTCGTCCATGTTGTTGATGTTTTTGTTGTTGGTGTTGTTGTTGTTGTTGTTGTTGTTGTTGTTGTTGTTGTTGTTGTTGTTGTTGTTGACATAATTTCGCTGCACCTATTTAAACCAGATCTGCGATATCTGCACATTTTGAAGTAAAGTACCTCCTGTTACCCGCTAGCCTATGGGTCACCTTTGAGCAAGATGGAGTACCCAATGAGCCTACCTAGCAGAGTATCTTGAAACGTTCACAATTATAGGCACTTCATGTGAAGATATGAAAATGAAACCACTCAATAGATGGTACACTGAGCTGGAGTACAATCGACAGGTAGTTGTTGGTTGTAGTCTCAAGTTGGCTACACTAGGCAGAGGATGTCTTTATAGGGTGGATACCTACTATCTCCGAAGACTTAAGAAAAGCAGCCCTTGATCACGTTTACCAACTTCCTGACCCGGACGATGCATTAGTTTTCTGGACGAAGACAGTCTACAATGTGTTCGATAAACACGTGCCAATCAAAGAAGTTCGAGTCAAAAATCAACATAAATCCCCATGGGTCACTAGAGAAGTGCTGGAAATCATGAGAGAGCGAGATACAGCACACAAAAATAAAGACTTCATCAATTACCGCAGACTAAGGAATAAAGTTAAATATGAAATTCGTAGGATAAAAAAAGATCATTTCAAACATTTGATTGTAGATAATTCAAACAGTACAAATATATGGAAGGCTATTAACTTGCTAACCAATAAGAAACGCCCTACAGAATCAGCAATACCAAATTCTATAACATGCGATGAATTCAGTTGGTTCTTTCAATCAGAAATAGAGAATCTAAAGACTTCAATACCAGACTCATCGTGTAATTTAAGTTCACTGGCATCATTCTGTGACGAGAAGTGCACCAGAAATATTCCCGATGAGATTCCTTTAATGTCTGTTGCAGACGTTTATAAATATCTCTTGAACCTCAAATCAACAAACTCACACGGCCTAGATGGTATCAGTAATCGAATTCTTCGTTGTGCTGCACCAGTCATTAGTGAGTCCTTAACGTTCATATTTAACCAGTGCCTGGCCAAAAACTACTTTCCATCTGCTTTTAAAATTGCTAAAGTGTTTCCGCTAATTAAAAATGGCTCAATCGATAATAGCGTTTTGGGTAATTATAGACCTATTTCCTTATTATCGTCGCTATCAAAACCACTAGAAAAACACATTCATAAAATAACGTTACACCATTTAATTAACAACGATCTAATAATTAACAGTCAATCTGGGTTTCGACCTAAATATTCTTGCCATAGTGCTCTAACAAAAATTACCGATAACTGGCACTTAAACATCAACAACGGTAGAATTTGTGGAGCGGTGGTTGTAGACTTTAAAAAAGCTTTTGATATGGTAGATCACGATATTTTAATTAGAAAACTAAAGCAAATGAAGACAAGCACCAAAATGGTGAACATAATTACGTCATTTCTATCCGACAGGCAACAAGTCGTGTCCTTCAACAACTGTCTATCAAGACCCACACAGCTTAATATTGGTGTGCCTCAGGGCTCAATACTAGGTCCGCTGCTTTTTGCAGTTTATATTAATGATCTTCCTTTATATATCAATACAACTTGTGATCTATTTGCAGACGACTGTACTATATATACTAGTCAAGAAAACCGTAGTGAATTAGAGAATTCTTTACAAAAGGAACTTGATAATCTTACTAGATGGAGCAATGAAAACCGCATGCAAATTAACATCGGCAAAACCAACTCCATGCTAATAACGACCAGACAAAAACTACAGACACTAGCCATAACTGGATCACCGCTCAAACTCCGCATGGGCACGTTACCTATAGTTAATGTGACTGAACATAAAACACTAGGGCTTTTAATAGACAGCCATTTGAACTGGAGCTCTCATGTTCACGCTCTTACCAAGAAAATAGCACAAAAAGTTTACCAACTTGCTAAAATTCAGCACTTCCTGGACGAAAGCACACGAAAAATATTCTATACATGCTATATCCAATCACATCTCGATTACTGTTCCACAGTTTGGGATGGTTGCCCTAAATCTAATTTAAAACGACTATGTTCTCTACAAAACCGCGCTATTCGTCTGGTTTCTGGCATAAAGCACGTTGAAAGTAATAATTTGTACAGTCATCTAAGACTTCTACCACTACAAAAGCGCTTCCTTTTCAACAAAGCCAAATTAGTGAATAAAATTATATCTCAAAATGCCCCAGAGTATCTTCTGCCGCTGATTCAATCTAATGCAATGAACAGCAAGCGCCTAAATTTGTTACATGTCTCAAAGCCTAGATTGGACCTATACAAAACATGTTTTGCCTATTCTGGTGCTCACTTATGGAATCATCTGCCTCCAGATCTGAAAACTCCAATGAGTCCCTACACATTTAACCGAAAACTCTTTCAATACTTAATCCATACCGACTATATGCCACCATAATTCATTTACTGGTATAATTGTTCAGTATAATTGTTCATTATAATTGTTCACTATATATGTGTGTGGGAGCGAGAGAGAGAGAGAGAGAGAGAGAGAGAGAGAGAGAGAGAGAGAGAGAGAGAGAGAGAGAGAGAGAGTGGGTGTCAGAGAGAGGGAGAGAGTGAATGCGTGTGTGCATGCGTGTGTGTGGAGAGAGTGATTGAGCGAGAAATGGTGGGGGAATGTGTCAGTGCATGCATTCGTACGTGTATGTGTGAGAGTGAGTGAGGGAGTGTGTGCGTGCGTGCATGCGTTCATGTGTACGTGTGTGATTGAGAGAGTGAGTGTGTGTGTGTGTGTGTGTGTAGGATTGTGTGTTAGAGAGTGAGACAGTGGGAGAGTTGATGTGTTAGTGTGTGTGTGTGAGCGCGCGCGCGCATGCGTGTGAGTGTGTGTATACGAAAGAATACAGAGAGAGAGAGAGAGAGAGAGAGAGAGAGAGAGAGAGAGAGAAGAGAGAGAGAGAGCTGAGCAGATGCATGTCATGTAACACGCATGTTATGTAACACGCGAATCCATATGTTTGTGTATTCTCATCTGTCATATTATCAGTTAAATACCAATTGATTATCATGCATAATATAAACTCATGTTCATTACTGTAGTTTGAGTGAGAGAGTCAGTGAGTGTGAATGAGAGACAGAACGAGTGAGCGTGAGAGTGAAAGAATGAGCGGGAGAGTGAATGTGTGTGTGTGTGTGTGTGTGTGTGAGAGAGAGAGTAAAAGAGAGAGAGAGAGAGAGAGAGAGAGAGAGAGAGAGAGAGAGAGAGAGAGAGAGAGAGAGCATCACTATTTTTACGTCACATACATTTTATGTACACATTTTTCTCCATGTTTAACATTTTTATGAGACTTCTCATGACAAGTGTCAGTGTATGTGTGTGAGTAAAGTGTGGGAGTTTTTTCATACTAGTTTCAATACTAACGTGAGACATTTTGTATGTGTCTAGATGTGAGGAAGTGTGACTGTATGTGGAGGATGTGTGTGAGTGTGGGGATAAGTGTGGGTGGGGGTGCATGGGTGGGGGTATGCGTTTGGATGGGTTGGGGTATGTGGGTTTTGGTGGGTAGTGGTATTTGTGGGTGTTGGTGGGATGTGTTGATGGATGTGTGGGGGTGAAAGTAGGGGTGTTGGAATGGGTGTGGGGGATGTGTGTATGGGTGGAGGATATGTGTATGGGACGGATGCGGGGGATGTGTGTTTATGTGGGTGGAGATGTGTGGATGGTTTGAAGAAGTATGTGTGGGAGGCGGGTTTGTGTGGATAGGGGATTGTGTTGGGTGGATTGGGGATGCAAGGGCGGGTGGGGAAATGTGTATGGTGTGTGGGTTTGAGATATGTGTGCGGTGTGTTGGTGGGGGATGTGTGAACGATGTGTGGGTGGAGGGTATGTTTGTGGTGGTATGGGTGGAGGATAGTGTGTGGTGTGGGGGATGTGTGTGATGGGTGCGGGGAATGTGCGTATGGGTGGGGTATATGTGTGGGTGAGTAGGGGATTGTGGTTGTTGGTTGAAGTATGCGGGGGTGTGTGGGTGGGAGATGTGTGTGTGGGTGGGGGTGTGTGAGTGGCTTAGGGATGTGTAGGTGGGTAAGGGAGTTGTATGTGTCGGGGTGGGATGTGTGAGTGGGTGGAGGATGTGTGTGGGTAGGGGTATTGTGATCGAGAGATGTTTGGTTGGGGGTGGGTGGGTGGGGGTGTGTGAGTGCGTAGTGGAGGATGTATGCGTGAGTGAGTGTGTTTGGTGGACGGGTAGGGAATGCGTGTGTGGGTGGGGAGAGGTGTGTGGTGTGTTGGTTGGGGATATTGTGTGAGTGAGGTATGTGTGTGTGGGTGGGGATTTTTGTGGTGTGTGAGTGGGGGTATGTGGGGTGGATGGGTAAGGGTATCTGTGTGGGTGTGGGTGGGAATATTGTGTGGTATCTGGGTGGGGGATATGTGTGGTATGTAAGTGGGGATGTGTTGGTGAGGGATATATGTGTGTGGTGCGTGGGTTGGGAATAGTGCGTGGTAGGGGGTGTATGTGATGTGTTGGTGGGGGATTGCGTGGTGGGGGTTTAGGTTAAGGCATGTGTGGGTGGGTGGAAGTTGTATATGTGGGTGGTGGGGTGTGTGTGTGTGGATTGGGGATGTATGGGTGGTTAGGGAGGTGTGTGTGTGGGTGGGGGGGGGGGTAGGGACATATCAGTTGGTGGGGATGTGTGTGTATGGTTTGGGGATGTGTGAGTGAATGTGCGATGTGTGGGTTGGTGGGGGATTGTGTGCATGGGTGGGGAATATGTTGTCGATGGAGATGTGGCTAAGGGATGGGTGGTTTGAGGTGTGGGTGGGGAGAGGATGTGTGGGTTAAGATGTGGATGGGCGTGGGATGTGTGGGTTGGTGGGGGAATGTTTGTGGGTGGCGAGTGTGTTTTGGTTGGGGGATCAGGTGAGGGCAGTGTGTGGGGGGGGGGGGGGGATGGGTCGGTTGGTGGGGTATGTATGTGTCCTTGGTGTGCGTGTGTGTGGGTAGGTGGGGGTGTTTATGTGTCCCTTGGTGCGCGTGTGTGTGGGTAAGTGGGGTTGTGTGGGTGGGGTGATGTATGGATAGGTGGGAGATGGGCTTCATAACATGGTAATTAGCCTTGTTTATGTTTACAACATTCATTTCACAATGTTTATTTTTCTTCCTATGTAAATGTATAATGCTCTTGATGAACGAAAGACGAGTGATTGAAAGGGCCGAATGTAAGACGGGCCTGCGCGCCCAATTTGTGACCCTAATAAAGTTGATTTGATTTGATTTGATTTGACCTGTATGTTCGAGGCCAAGAAGGAAAGCAATGACTGACGAACTTATTTAAATCAAATCAAATCAAATCAACTTTATTAGGCTTACATTCGGCCCTTCCAATCACTCGTCTTTCGTTCATCAAGAGCATTATACATTTACATAGGAAGAAAAATAAACATTGTGAAATGAATGTTGTAAACATAAACAAGGAAAATTACCATGTTATGAGGCCCATCTAACACCTACCCATACATCACCCCACCCACACACACACCACCACCTACCCACACACACGCACACCAAGGGACACATACATACCCCACCAACCGACCCATCCCCCTCCCGCACATCCCCCACCAACACACACTGCCCTCACCTGTTCCCCCAACCAAAACACACTCGCCACCCACAAACATTCCCCCACCAACCCATACATCCCACGTCCACCCACATACACATCCTAACCCACACATCCTCTCCCCACCCACACCTCAAACCACCCATCCCCTAGCCACATCTCCTTCGACCACATATTCCCCACAAACGCATACAATCCCCCACCAACCCACACATCGCACATCCACTCACACATCCCCAAACCATACACACACATCCCCACCAACTGACATCTCCCTACCCCCCCCCCCTCCACACACACACATCTCCCTAACCACCCATACATCCCCAGTCAACTCACACACACCCCACCACCCACACATACATCCTCCACCCACCCACACATGCCTTAACCGAATCCCCCACCACACAATCCCCCACCCGAACATCACATACATCCCCTACTACACAATATTCCCAACCCACGCACCACACACACACACACATATCCCTCACCAACACATCCCACACCCACATACCACCACACATCCCCACCTACACAACACACACATATCCCCCACCCACATACCACACTATATTCCCACCCACACCCACACAGATACCCTTTCCCATCCACCCCAGATACCCCCACCCCCATTGGCACCTTGCCGTCTTGACAGACGATAGTTTGTGCTTTAAAAAGGCATAATAACTTTTAACTATGGCGGTAGCGAGTGTGACTGATAAGGCCAATTTGCGCTGTAAATGTCCGTTCACAGTGGGTGCATGTGAACACGTGGTCATTTCCACCATCATGCACCATCTTACGTCTCAAACGCTTGGTGTGTGACTTTTCTGCAATAATTTTCTCCTTTGACTTTATTCCATTTCTGATATTTGCCCTCCATGCAACACGTTCAGCGGCGACTTGCTCCCAATGTGCATTATCAATGCCTGTATCAATCATGTCCCGCTTACACACATCTTTGTATCGTAGTAGAGGCCTACCCTGAGATCTCTTACCCATCTGTAATTCACCAAAAAAGATATCCTTTGGTATTCTACCATCATCCATCCTCCTAAGATGTCCTATCCATCTAAGTCTACGAAGACTGAGCATGGAATAAACTGTCACACAACCTGATCACAAAAATCCCCCACCCACACACACATACCTCACCCACACCAATATCCCCAACCAACACACCACACACCTCTCCCCACCCACACACGCATTCCCTACACGTCCACCAACACACACTCACTCACGCACACATCCTCCACTACGCACCCACACCCACCCACCCCAACCAGACATCTCTCGATCACAATACCCCTACCCACAATCCTCCACCCACTCACAAATCCCACCCCGACACATACACATCCCTCGCCCACTTACACATCCCTAAGCCACACACACACACCCCCACCCATACATTCCCCATCCACGCACACATCTCCGACCCACACACCCCCACATACTTCCCCCATCCACCACACATCCCCTACTCACCCACACATATACCCCACCCATACACACATTCCCCGCACCCATCACACACATCCCAAACACCATACACTATCACTATCCCCACCCACACACATATCCTCACCCATACCACCACAAACATAACCCCCACCCACACACCATGCACACATCCCCCACCAACAAACCGCACACATATCTCAAACCCACACACCATACACTTCTCCCCACCCGCCCTTGCATCCCCAATCCACCCAACACAATCCCCTACCCACACATACTTCCTCAAACCATCCACACATCTCCACCCACATAACCACACATCCACGCACCCGTCCCATATACATATCCTCCACCCATACACACATCCCTCACACCCATTCCCACACCCCTACTTTCACCCCCACACATCTATCCACACATCCCACCAACACCCACAAATATCACTACCCACCAAAATCCACACATCCCAACCCATCCAAACGCATACCCCCACCCACACATATCCCCACACTCACACACATCCTCCACACATACTCACACCTCCTCACATCTAGACACATGCAAAATGTCTCACGTTAGCATTGAAACTAGTATGAACAAACTCCCACACTTTACTCACACACACACACACTGACAATTGTCATGAGCAGTCTCATAAAAATGTTAAACATGGAGAAAAATGTGTACATAAAAAGTATGTGACGTAAAAATAGTGATGCTCCCACACACAGAGATACACACAGAGAAGGCACACACACACACACACACTCACACTCACACACACACATTCACTCTCACGCGAATTCATTCTGTCTCTCATTCACACTTACTGACTCTCTCACTCAAACTACAGTAATGAACATGAATTTATATTATGCATGATAAAATCAAATGGTATTTAACTGATAATATGGCAGATGAGAATACACAAACAAATGGATTCGCGTTTTACATAACATGCGTGTTACATGACATGCATCTGCTCAGCTCTCTCTCTCTCTCTCTCTCTCTCTCTCTCTCTCTCTCTCTCTCTCTCTCTCTGTATTCTTTCATATACACACACTCCCACGCATGCGCGCGCGCACACACACACACACACACACTAACATATCAGCTCTCCCACTGTCTCAATATCTCACACACAATCCTTCACACACACACTCACTCTCTCAATCACACACACTCTCTCTCTCTTTCTCTCTCTCTCTCTCTCTCTCTCTCTCTCTCTCTCTCTCTCTCTCTCTCTCGCTCCCACACGCACACACACATATAGTGAACAATTATAGTTAAACAATTATAATTAACAATGATAATGAACAATTATACCAGTAAATGAATTATGGTGGCATATAGTCGGTATGGATTAAGTGTTGAAAGAGTTTTCGGTTAAATGTGTAGGGACTCATTGGAGTTTTCAGATCTGGAGGCAGATCACTCCATAAGTGAGCACCAGAATAGGCGAAACATGTTTTGTATAGGTCCAATCTAGGCTTTGAGACATGTAACAAGTTTAGGCGCTTGCTGTTCGTTGCATTAGATTGAATCAGCGGCAGAAGATACTCTGGGGTATTTTGAGATATAATTTTATTCACTAATTTGGCTTTGTTGAAAAGGAAGTGCTTTTGAAGTGGTAGAAGTCTTAGATGACTGTACAAATTTTTACTTTCAACGTGTTTTATGCCAGAAACCAGACGAATAGCGCGGTTTTGTAGAGAACATAGTCGTTTTAAATTAGATTTAGGGCAACCATCCCAAACTGTGGAACAGTAATCGAGATGTGATTGGATATAGCATGTATAGAATATTTTTCATGTGCTTTCGTCCAGGAAGTACTGAAATTTAGCAAGTTGGTAAACTTTTTGTGCTATTTTCTTGGTAAGAACGTGAACATGAGAGCTCCAGCTCAAATGGCTGTCAATTAAAAGACCTAGTGTTTTATGTTCATTCACATTAACTATAGGTAACGTGCCCATGCGGAGTTCGAGCGGTGATCCAGTTATGGCTAGTGTCTGTAGCTTTTGTCTGGTCGTTATTAGCATGGATTTGGTTTTGTCGATATTAATTTGCATGCGGTTTTCATTGCTCCATCTAGTAAGATTATCAAGTTCCTTTTGTAAAGAATTCTCTAATTCACTACGGTTTTCTTGACTAGTATATATATAGTACAGTCGTCTGCAAACAGATCACAAGTTGTATTGATATATAAAGGAAGATCATTAATATAAACTGCAAAAAGCAGCGGACATAGAATTGAGCCCTGAGGCACACCAATATTAAGGTGTGTGGGTCTTGACAGACAGTTGTTGAAGGACACGACTTATTGTCTGTCGGATAGAAATGACGTAATTATGTTCACCATGTTGGTTCTTGTCTTCATTTGTTTTAGTTTTCTCATTAAAATATCGTGATCTACCATATCAAAAGCTTTTTTATAGTCTACAAACACCGCTCCACAAATTCTACCGTTGTTGATGTTTAAGATCCAGTTATCGGTCATTTTTTGTTAGAGCACTATGGCAAGAATATTTAGGTCGAAACCCAGATTGACTGTTAATTATTAGATCGTTGTTAATTAAATGATGTAACGTTATTTTATGAATGTGTTTTTCTAGTGGTTTTGATAGCGACGATAGTAATATAATTACCCAAAACGCTATTATCGATTGAGCCATTTTTAATTAGCGGAAACACTTTAGCAATTTTAAATGCAGATGGAAAGTAGTTTTTGGCCAGGCACTGGTTATATATGAACGTTAAGGACTCACTAATGACTGATGCAGCACAACGAAGAATTCTATTACTGATACCATCTAGGCCATGTGAGTTTGTTGATTTGAGGTTTAAGAGATATTTATAAACGTCTGCAACAGACATTAAAGGAATCTCAGCGGGAATATTTCTGGTGCACTTCTCGTCACAGAATGATGCCAGTGAACTTAAATTACACGATGAGTCTGGTATTGAAGACTTTAGATTCTCTATTTCTGATTGAAAGAACCAACTGAATTCATCGCATGTTATAGAATTTGGTATTGCTGATTCTGTAGGGCGTTTCTTATTGGTTAGCAAGTTAATAGCCTTCCATATATTTGTACTGTTTGAATTATCTACAATCAAATTTTTAAAATGGTCTTTTTTTCATAAGTCTAGCACACTGTGAATCGATAACTCACAGAATATCACATGACCCCTGACCCAGATATCATTAATACTCACTGTTACACTACAGCAGTTCTTATCGCTGTTACCGTTATCATCGCTGTTATCTTTAATATTCGGTGTTATCGCTACAGTCGTTGTTGTAGTTACTATCGTTGTTTGTCGCTAACATCGGTCATATAACTACAGTCGTTGTTGTCGCTATCATCGGTTTATTATCGCTACAGTCGCTGTTGTCGCTATCAAAGTGTTATTATCGCTACAGTCGTTGTTGTCGCCACCTTTGCTCTTATCGCTACATTCGTTGTTGTTCTTACCATCTGTGTTATCCCTGTTATCGTTAACATCGGTGTTATCGTTACCATCGCAATGTTATCACGGTTATCGTTAACATTGTTGTTATCGTAATCATTGTTTTCCACGCTGATTACATTGTTTATGTAATAATGAGCAACATCAGCTCATCACCATCATGCGTCGTGCCGGTAAGCGTTGGCGGCCATGTTTTGTCATCTCACTCGATTACCAAAATCGTGGATCAGCTCAGTGTTCTTGTCTCGACCATACGACGTGGCCAAGCCATCCAGGTATTTACTTCTCTGCCGTCCCCTTGTTCTCTTACCCTCGATCTTGCCAGTTGTCACCAAGTTCTCCAATTTATTTCTTCTCATAACGTCACCAAAATATTATGACTGTCTACGTCTAATTTCTCTAATCAGTTTACGGTTTTCATGTGTTTCTTGTAGGATTTGGTCTTTGGTTTTTCTGTCTGTCTATGACATTTTTGCATTCTCCTCAGAAACCACATTTCCACATCCTTCAGATGTTTCTGTAGCCTGTTTGCTCATTGTCCACGCTTCACATCCATACAAAAGCACATGTTCTATGTAACACCTCAACACTCTTGTTCTCGTTGCAAATGGCATATTTTTATTGGTCAGTATGTTTTTCATCTTGCAAATGGGTGCCTTCGCCATGGCGATTCTTGTTCTAATCTCTTCAAGGCATCTCCCATCAGATGGTATAACTGTTCCAAAATAATATCTGTCTTCCTCTCTTCAACCTCATTCACCAAGTGAACCCATGGCTTCACGTAACTCTGATCGGGAGACTAAACGGGTACTCCAACTTGCCCAAGGGTGTCCAATAGGCTAGCGGAGGGAATGAGGCACCTTATTTCTCCTTTGATAGGGGATACCCCTACCCCGTTACCCCGACATCAGCGGCGTGTCTTTGAATTCCGCTGCTGAAGCGAAAAAGAAAGAGCATGTCAAAATCGTGACGAAAACTGCTCGTTCTTTGTATTACTTTTAAAAATAAAAACAACACAAGAATTATGTTTGTGTGTGTGAGTGTGGTTTTGTTTAAACGTGATAGTATAATGAAACTAATAATAATAATGATAATAATAATAATAATAACAATAATAATAACAGAATGACAGTTTTACACGCCTTGAGACGCAATGGGCGTACGTCGCCAGACCCATATTTTGAATCGACCAATCGGCGCTCTTTGAGTGATGTGGTCAGTATCACACCTGCCGCCTTTAATTCCCAAGCCATTTCCGGATATCCATTTTAGGCAGGGACGACCTGGCAGCTCAGGTCTATTGTAAACATCCGCCCCGGTGCAGATTCGATCTCATGACCAACAGTGGGCGCTTAGATACTAAGCTACCGCGTCTTCGGCGTTTAAAGCTTATTTACAACAACAAAAAAAACAACAACAACAACAACAACAACAACAACAAACAAACAAACAAAGACGAGACAAGACTTCTTGTGTAAAGTGAAACATTCTAACGAAATATTTTCGTCAATGTAATTCAGTGGACGAAAGTTTAATTTATTAAAGGGAGACAATCAAATACAGACGTGTTATCTAAATTTTTCAAGAGAAATTACTCACACTAGAATACTAGAAACGTTCCCCTGACAAAGATCACGTTCTGACGAAAATCACGTAATGTTTGAATGGGACACCTATTATTTCTATTGAAATCAATCTATGAATGCTATCGCTTCTCTGCCTTTTCGCTGAGATTAAAGTGTAGTATCTGCACTTGATATTGCCAGGGTCACCTAGAGAGGCAGTCATCCGAATGACACACAGGCACGTGGGGACCTGATGGAGCGGCTCTGGTTCCTCGGGGAACAGCGAGCCCTTATTAAAAAAAAAAAAAAAAAATGCTTAAGGAAAAGTTATTTAAGAAACACGTGTACTTAAAATAGTTGCAAGGGACTTAACTTTATAACAGTTATTATTTTATGAGACATTACTCAAAGCAGCATAAATATATTATGTTATTTAAATACCTGTAGAATTTGTAACAAATTTTATCAGAAATTATAGAAATTATTTACAGATATTGACGCCATATATGATGGAATAAGATATTTAAGTTATTATATAAGTATTTATAAAGATAATGGCTTTATTTTACAAGCATGATTATTTAGTGATTAATTTTTCTATTTTCCCTTGATATTTCATTAAACGTATTGTGCTTTCAATGGCACTCTTTGTCACGTTGTGTATAATAAACTATTTTTGTCGGCCTGTAAGCGGACCTAACATTCTTAATATCGCCACTTGGCTTAGATAGAAGTGTAAAATCTGCGCTTGATCTTGCTATTGGCTCATGCAGAGGCGGTCACCCGAATGACATGACATGGGACTGTCATGAGCGTCTCTGACCCTGTTGGGAGCCGCGAGCCCATTAAAAAGGCAAAACGATCCTTAATATTCAGCACATTTGATTGTTTCATGGCGTTTTGATCTCTCTCTCTCTCTCTCTCTCTCTCTCTCTCTCTCTCTCTCTCTTTCTATCTCCCTCCCTCTCCCCCCCCTTCTCTCAGCTCTTTCTCTTCTCTCTCTACCTCTCTCTCCCTCTCTCTGTCCCTTTTTCACCCTCTCCCACTCCTCTCTCTATCCATCTTTCTCCCCCTTTCCCTCCCTCCCCTCGATATTCCTCTCTCTCTCTCTCTCTCTCTCTCTCTCTCTCTCTCTCTCTCTCTCTCTCTCTCTCTCTCTCTCCTCTCTCCCTGTTTCATCCAACTGGTAAGAGGGACGCCTGTTGTCACTTATATGTATGGTCATCGAGTGATACTATTAATTGTTTAAATTGGAAGAAATCTAGTTTTAGAGAATTTTTTGTTTGTTGTTGTTTTTGAATAAGGGCTCGCTGTTCCCTCCAGGGCCAGTGCCGCCCCATCAGGTCTCCACGTCCCTGTAAGTCATTCGTACAACTTATTGGATGTGATTCTGTGTTGAAATCCACCAAGGGAATATATTGTGTTGAACATATACACAGTCTGTTGCCGGCGGGTTTTCTAGTTTCAATTTTACACGAAGGAGAGAGTCTCCCGTCTGCTCTTCGTCACTTTTAGCTCCCGGGGATCTTAATGTGTGTCACGTTCACGCAGTACCTTGCGGGGTGGTGGTAGCGCTGTGGTTAGCCTGCATGTCTGCTGGCCTGGTGTTCATGTGTTTGAATCCCCATCGATACGGAGCATTTTTTTAAATGACCGGAGCTCAGCCTAAAACCTGATCGAGGGTTCTTTTCTTTTACTTACAGATCTGAGGAAAACAACGTAGTTAGCTACATCGAAGGATCAGTGAAGACATGGCAAGACAAGACTACAGACAAGACAGTGGAAGACAAGAATAGAGAAAAGATAATGGAAGAAAAGACTAGAGAAAAGAAAATGGAAGACAAGAGTAGAGAAAGACAATGGAAGAGAAGACTAGAGAAAAAATAATGGAAGATGAGAGTAGAGAAAAGACAATGGAAGACACGAGTAAAGAAAAGACAATGGAAGACAAGAGGAGAGAAAAGACAATGGAAGACTAGAGTAGAGAAAAGACAATGGAAGAATAGAGTAGAGAAATGACAATGGAAGACATGAGTAAAGAAAAGATCATGGAAGACAAGACTAGAGAAAAAACAATGGAAGACAAGAATATAGACAAGGATACGCAAGACAAGACATCTTATTTGATGTATATGTTTCGCCGATTAATTTTGTTTTCATATAGCTACCGGTATGGTATGATGCCCTCAACGCCATAGAGGCTCTACCAACACTTGACCACCTGGACACACTTCCCACCATAACAGAAGTTAAGTGTGCTATAAATGAACTTGCATCTGGCAAGGCTCCAGGAAAAGATGGGATTCCAATAGAGGTTATCAGGAGTGGGCAAGACACACTCACCCTACAGATCCACTTGCTAATAGAGCTATGCTGGCGAGAAGGACAAGTCCCACAGGATTTCAAAGATTCAAGCATCATAACACTGTACAAGAACAAGGGCGATCGGAGTGACTGCAAAAACTATAGGGGTATCTCACATCTGTGTATTGTTGGAAAAGTTTTTGCCAGAATTGGTCTGCGCAGACTTCAAGTCCTAGGAGATCAAGTCTACCCCGAATCACAGTGTGGCCTTCGACAGAACCGGTCTACCGTTGATATGATATTCTCATTGCGACAAATGCAAGAAAAATGCCGTGAACAGAATCAACCATTGTTTATTGCCTTCATCGACCTCACAAAGGCAATTTGATTTGGTCAGTCGTGAGGGTCTGTTCAAGGCACTAAAGAAGATTGGCTGCCCACCAACGCTTCTGTCCATTGTGGAATCGTTCCACACAGGCATGAAGGGTGAGATCAAGTTTGACGGTCGGCCTCTAATACGATACAAAGATGTGTGTAAGCTGGACATGATTGATACAGGCATTGATAATGCACATTGGGAGCAAGTCACCGCTGAACGTGTTGCATGGAGGGCAAAAATCAGAAATGGATTAAAGACAAAGGAGAAAATTATTGCAGATAAGTCACACACCAAGCGTGTGAGGTGTAAGATGGTGCATGATGGTGGAAATTACCACGTGTTCACATGCACTCACTTTGAACGAACATTTAAAGCGCGAATTGGCCTTATCAGTCACAATTGACATCACCATGAGTAAAAGTTATTATGCCTTTTTGAAGCACAAACTATCGTCTGTCAAGACGGCAAGGTGCCACACATTATTATTATTATTAGGTGACCATGCATTACATCTAATGCTATACGAACTAATAATAAAAATCTGGAGGACAGATAAACTACCCATGACTGGAAAGAGTCATTATTGATACCTATCTTTATGAAAGGAGACAAGTTCCAATGTGAAAATTATAGAGGGATGTCACTACTGTCCACAAGCTATAAGATACTATCCGCGGTATTACTAAATAGACTAAAACCATATTCAGAATACATATTCGGTGACTACCAGAAGGGTTTAAGACAAAACAGATCAACAATAGATCAGATATTTATCTTACGACAAACAGCGGAGAAAAATTGGGAATTTAAAAGATCTTCGTAACATTTTTGTGAATTCTAAAAAGGCTTATGATAGTGTCCATAGGAATGGTCTATGGAATGCTATGCAGGAATTTGGAATACCAAGGAAGTTAATCAACATGACCAGACTATGCATGGAAGATACTTATAATATAGTAACATATAAAGGCAGGAAATCAGACCCCTTCCAAATAACATCTGGCTTGAAACAGGGTGATGCACTATCGCCGCACCGTTTCAATTTGGCTCTAGAGAAAGTTGTAAGGAAGGTAAAGGAGGAATGTGCTATTGGAGGAACATCCAGACTGCTTGGTTATGCAAATGATATATATATATATATATATATATATATATATATATATATATATATATATATAT
>JACEFZ010025793.1:187500-275000 GCA_014155875.1 Cepaea nemoralis
ATACATATAAGGCATAGAAATATATACACAAAAAATGTAAGTTGTATTGACATGACAAATGAAGTACAATTTTTAACACAATTCAGGTTTCATCCCCCTGATGCCTGGTTACCTTCATTGCAATAATACCCAGTCAGATCAGTAGCACCAGCTTCACGCATCTACCTCCCAGCTATTTGAAAAAAAAGTAATAATATGATTGTTTTGCAACAACCATCTAGCCAGACTGAAATACGGCTTTGTATTAGTCGTATTAAACACTTAAACTCTGCCCTCATTTGGTCAGGAGCTCTTATGTTGGTTTGCAATGTTGGCAGCTCTATGACATGCTTGGTGGACGCCTACCTGCTGTGCCAAACCTTTGAGCAACAAAATGTCTATCTATACAATACACATTAATGAATATGTTTCAAATTATGGCCCTTGATGTAATTCACAAATGCAAGGGAAGTAATTTTGACATTTAAGAAATTCCATACATTACAATAATTATTTAATTTCTTAGCGTCATTGCTTGACGTTTCTTCATATTAACGAGAAAAAGTCGGTAATATGAATACATTAATCAAGATATAATTCTAAGATTACACTAATCAAAATAAATAAGTACCCAATTGGTATATTATATTTTATAGATTCGAAAGGATTTTACAAGTGTCATAAATTTTTGGAAATTTGTACATAGTCTGCTAATTATGTTATACTTTTTAAATTATACCGGAAATGCACACGAAACGAAAAATTTGGTTGATGTTACATTTTCTGAACACAAATGATCCGGTTTTATTTCGGAACGGATAGTAGAATGTTCTCACAGTTCGTGTCTGATGTTATAGTATGACAACGGATTATGATGGAATGTTCTTATTTCCGATGTGTTCACACGTCGAACGATTTGGATCACATTCGCTGTAGAGGTGATGTAGGAGTCAATGTTCGGTCCACATTTGCACATGTTAAAATATCACGGTGAAAAAAAATCACCCACAAATGTCACAATGGTAAAGTTCGCTTTTGATAATTGGTTAAGCGTTTGTGACACTGTTGTTGGTGTCTATATACAATTAATATCGTTCTCATTCTAACACACACTACACAATTATACTACACTCATTACATGACTTGATTAAAATAAGTATATTATACATGTCGGTCTCCAAACCGTATCACAATTTTGATTATTGACCTTACACAGTAGGTGAATGGAAAAAAATTCACTCATTGGTGGCTGTGTTGGGCTGAGTGTAATATTACACAGTGCACTCAGACATTGCTTACTGGGTCTGTCGGACAACGGGACAAAAGGTCGGCGATTGTATTCATTCTGCCGGGAATATGGCGAACTTCAAAACTGAAATTCTGAAGCTTCAAGGACCAGCGAGCAATCATGTTATTTGATGGTACTGTGGAATTGATATACCTTAATGGACTGTTGTCAGTTTCGATGATAAAGTGACGTCCTAGAAGATATCTGGACAGCTTTGTTACACTTTCTACTAAGGACAATGCCTCTAATTGCGGAATGGACCAGGCCCGCTCTCGGGGTCTTAGTTTTCTTGATAGAAAACAAACGGGATGCAGGATGCCGTTGTATTCCTGCAATAGGACTGCACCGATCGCAATGGAGCTAGCATCTGTTCTCAATCTGAAAGGTAAACGAATGTTGGGCAATTTAAGGATGAGATTAGGTGTATTCTTATCAGAAAAGTGTGCCAAAACTTTATCAAATGCATTTCGTAGGCATTCATCGTTTACAACTTTTTCGGGTTTATTCTTGGTTAGTAAGTTAGAAAAAACCTCAGTCAGTTCTGAAAAATCAGGAATAAAGTTTCTATAATAATTAATAAGTCCCAACAAACTGCGGACTTGTTTCTTATTTGTTGGAAGTGACAGTTTTAGAATTTTGGAGACAATTTTGTTGTCTGTCATGACAAAGCCATTGGATATTCTGTACCCCAAAAATGATATCTCTTGGTAAGCCATGCTCACCTTTGAAGGCTTCACTGTTAGTCAGTGCTGTCTGATACTAGGTAGTAGTAGTAGAACGTCCTGTCCAGGTGTCAATGTTATAGTTCCGTCGTTGTCTGTGTATGGACACAGATGTCGTCAGTATAGTGAATGATATTAGGAATGTCAGATAGGAGGAGTCATATAGCAGACAAGGCCAGTCTGGAGTTACTGGATCTAAGGATATAAAGTGGGTTACGGTTAAAATCTTCCAAAAGGATTTTCAAATTTCATGTTGAGATCATTTTGAGTGCTATCTCCAAACCTGCACTCGTACATGTGTGTATACATTCAATAGTTCAAACAATAATAATACACCATGTATAGTTGTGAAATGTAATCGTGCATGTTTGTATGATCTTTTGCAATTTGTGTATATTTTCCAAAATATGTAGGGTAATTTGTTGCTGATTTTTGTCAGTAATTCCACCGACTGATGTTTTACATTGTTCAGCATAGGTATTCGTATGAGTTGATTTAACATAGAGATTATGAGTGGCAGTAACAAAATTTGGTTCAACAGTAATGACATAAGTAACAAAGTCTGCTGGTTTGTCATGAGTAATATCATCTGTGTTGTGTCATGATGATGTGGAAATATAACTGTTTGTGAAGACATTTGTTTTGTATTTACAATCAGTAGTGCAAGTATAACTATCCACTGTGTGCACTTGGTTATGTGTGTAGTTAACAGAGAGTATAGGAGGTATAGTATATACCATGATGATTTGTGATCTTTCCTCGCTGTTGTGAACTGTTTGTTTTCTGCACCTTTTTCTTTGTGCTGATACACACCAGTTTCTGTTTCTTCTTGTTCTGAGATGGTAATCACGTTGGTATGGTGTGGTATCTTGGTCTGTTCATCATGTTGTTGTATGATGAGTGGGGTAGTTAAGGCAGTATTTGTTGTGGTGTTAACTTTTTGCCTTGTGTGAGGTTTGGACTCTATGTAATCTGTCACATTAATACATTTCCAATTAATAAATCACAACATGGATTGTCTAATAAAGCACAAGTTACTCTGCCTGATAGGAAAGGTGATTTTATATTGGCCCATGCCATGGGATATTTCTCTACTGTCCCTGAAACAGTTTTGCAATAGATGTACTCATCTAGGTAGTCTTTAGGATCAGCTAAGGTCTTTCGAAGACCGATAAGACAGGACCCTGTGTCGCGTACACATGTGCATACTGTGTCATTGATGTAACCTTTATGGAATGTTAATTTTCCTAACGACAGTTTTGAGGTTTTGTTCAATTCCTCACTTTCTTGTTGAGCATTGACCTCTTTATATAAAGAATGAGGTTGAGTGATGTTAACAACATTATTACAATATGGTACAAAGTCTGGTGTTGTCTTCATGTCTGTGATGTTCACTTTTCTTACGTTCTTTGCTGAACTGCATTTTGAGTCTATTGCCAAGTTAGCTTCCTCATTGGCAATAGGGACGGCGTGCCCGCATGTTAAGGTACCATTTTCATTGAAGGTATTACAGACAGTAGCATTTGTTAGCACTAAATACATCACAAGCCTGTGCTGCATGTACAGGATGTTTTTCTGGATTTTCGTCTTCTGACGTTGAGCTATCGAACAAGGCGGCATTGGCTTTGTTGGTCATATGCCTGCCTCTACAATCCATACGATAGTGACCGTAAGCCTTGCAGAGAAAACATTTACGTGCACTTTTGAACGATTTACGTTCTATGTCTTGTCTGTTTACCATATTTTGCAAGTATGTTAGGTACCCTGGGTTTTTATCGCACATCTCGTTCAAATGGTGAGACAATTTACAGTGAGTGCATTGTCTAACTCTATCAGAGGTAGGCCTGTGTGGTTTTTGCCTACTATAGTTGTTCTCATAGTTGGCTGCTGCTACCCAGTTACTGTCAGTAGCTTCAGTGGCAAAACACTGTTTATTTGCCGTATAATAGGCCGACCCACGTCTTTCCATTTCTTCCACACTTGTGCATTCATTCTCCTGCAAGAACTTAGAAAAAGATGTTGGGATAGAAGAAATAACTTTATCTCGAATAATGAGATCTTCTAATTTATCATAATTTTTGTTAATTTTGGCTGATGAAGTCCATTTGCTGAAAATGTCTCGGACTAAACAGAGGTAGTCAGAGAACGTTTGAGTTGATTTTGGACTCAGTTTACTGAATTGTTCTCTGTACCCTGCTTCATCTAACATGAAATGTGCCATTATTTTAGATTTAATGTAATGGTACTCTTTTCTGAGGTCTTTGGGGATGGTTTCAATGACTTTCAGAGGTTCCCCAGATAGACTCCTCATATATAAAATATTCCATTCCGAAAGTGGAACTTGGTAATGTTCCATTAATGTCTCAAAATTTTGGGTAAAGGCTGCTATGCAGTCACCCGAGGTATAGTTACGAACGATACCTTGGTACTTCTTATACTGGTTTTCTTTTTCCAGTCTTTCAGATTTCTTTGACTCTTTATTTATTGCAGTCTCAGTGTCGAGTTGTTTCATTTTCAACTGTAATTCAAGTTCTTCCCTCTTACTCTGAGCTGCTATTTCTGCCTTTTTCAGCTCTGTTTCTTTTTCAATCTCTGCCTGTTTCAAGGCTGTTTCTGCCTCTACTTGCTTGGCAGCTTTTTCAATCTCTGCCTGTTTTAGAGCTCTTTCTGCTGCTCTTTCATCGCGTTCGGCAGCTTTTTCCTGAACAAGTAGGTATTCTGCGTATTTGTTCTCACTCCATTTGTTAATTCATCACCTTCTAACTTTAATTTTAAGCCCATATCGATGAAATCAAATAATGACGACATGATGGAGAAAATATGTCAATGAAAATCAACCACACAAAATATGTTGTAAATGGTTAGTAGAAAAATAACTTACAATTGATTTGACTATACGATGCGTGCCCACTAATGCATACGTAAAGTTAAAGTGAAGAAAAATATACTCAAGTGCCCTTGGATATGGTGACGAAAGGTTGGGCAATCGGGCTAGAAAACTGTAGGGTCGTACTTCAGAACCACTAATGACCTCTACGGCAGGGTTATGGATGGTACGCAAAAACCTGCTTTGTTTTTGGAGAGAAATAAGTTAGCGTGTGTTTGTTGGTGTGTGCCTGTAAGTCACTAAGTGTTGATTAGGTTTGGATGGCGTTGAGTATAATTGTATGTCGTAAATTTGTCGTCAACAGTGTTTCTTTCAACAGAAGTTACACTCTTTCCAAAACTCTTTGCGTTCCACAAACTCAATACACAAAGACAATCTATCTGTATTTGAACACTCAATAACATTGATGACACATCACTTACATCAAGATGACATTCAGTAAGGACAAAGACATCAAGTTTACAAGATGGCGACAAGGTCAAAATGGTGGCAAAATCACAATGTTGACAAGGTCAAACGATGACAATTTTCACAGATCACAAATGTTTAACACGTTTACAGGATCAAACAATATGTACTGTACATTTACTAATGATCTTAAACATATTTAGACAATGTAGTAATGGATCACACTGAGACTTTTCCGATCACATGTACATCACTATAACCTTGACAAATTTTACAAGTACAAGAATTATAGTTTTAAATCACAAAGATGAACAACACACGTCTAAATATATTAGGTTCTTAAATAAAGACGAGCAACCCACGTCCACACATGTCAGGATCTTCTATTAGGCTCGTTGGCTAACACATGTGAGACAGTACAAGTACAACGTAATTCGACGTAAGACATAGCAACACAAGTTCAATGGATTTATTACCACATTAAATACATAACAATAGTTACAGCAATGTACAACATATAACTCACAACCACAATACAGCTCATAGGTCTGACGCTCACGATATCAGTCGTTCAGCTCACAACCACGGAGATTCACACAAACGCCTTGCTCTCGACACACACGTCCGTTCAGATGTCCAGTCCCAGCTTGGTCTGAGATTAACACACACACTGTCCACTGCCTCTCGTGGGGTCACGTGGCTTTGCGTGCGTCTGTCGTCAGCGCTGGTCGCGTGTCAGGTAAGAATCTCGCCAGCCGACAACTCTTGTCCGCCGGGTGCCGTAACGATGTTGCTGCACACTTAGGCTCTGACAAATGGCTCGGAATGCTGAAGAAGAAGAAGATATAGCTACAATGTTTTATACATGTGTGATGTTTGATGGTCATTTATAATGTTGTTATGTTTTACCATATGAATAAAGCAATTCTAAGAGTTGTATTTTCTCATTAATGCACTAATTATTCATAAGCAGTCGACGAGGCCGAAAGGATAAGATCTTAAACGTCCGATGCACTGAAAGCCAGAGAAGAAGTATAATCCCTAAATTGACAATAAGTTGCTCTTCAACTTTGATTTCTCTTTCACAAAGCAATGGCAAACTACTCAACGTAAAATTGTATTGGAGATCAACAGTAGGTTGATGGCAACGTCATGTAGAGGACATATTACAGTTTTACTAACTAACTCATGTTAAGGTCGTCTTCTTACTTCGTCTATGCTGTTGTTAATGTTGTTGTTGTTGTTGTTGTTGTTGTTGTTGTTGTTGTTGTTGTTGTTTTTGTTGTTGACATAATTTCACTACACCTGAGCTGCGATAAGCAAATTTTGAAGTAAGATACCTCCTTTCCCCCGCTAGTCTATGGGTTACCTTTGGGCATGATGGAGTACCCGATGAGCCTACCTAGCAGAGTATCATGAAACGTCCACGCTTATAGGCAATTCATGTGATGGCGATGAACATGAAACCACTTAATAGATGGTGCACGGAGCTGGAGTTCAGACGACAGGTTGTTGTTGGTTATAGTCTCAAGTTCGCTACACTAGGCATAGGATGTCTTTATAAGGTGAATAAGTACTATCCCCAACTAGTATGGTCTCTGCCAAGAAGGAAAGCAAAGACTGACTACCTTACTTACATATATCTAGCACCCCGTCAATAGATAACTCACAAAATATCACACGAACCCTGACACAGATACAATTAACAATCGCTGTTATCATACAGTTGCTTATATCGCTGTTATCGTGATCACCGCTGTTATCGTTTATACTCGGTGTTATCGCCACAGTTGTTGTTGTCGTTACCATCGTCGTTGTCGTTACCATCAGTATCATTATCGCTACAGTCGTTGTTGTCGCTACAATGGTTCTGTTATTATCTCTACAGTCGTTGTTGTTGTTCCCATCGATGTTATTATCTCTATAGTCGTTGTTACCATCATTGTTATTATCTCTACAGTGGTTGCGGCCTTGTTGGAGCACGCGTACACCTCGGAGGAGCAAATGGATCACCATAGTCTGGCAAGAATGAGGCAGCGAGGAGTGACGAGGGGGTCTGGCCGACGCTCGACGCTCAGAGGAAAGGCGAGACGGACATATAATCAGATTGCTACTTTAACTATTGGTTTTGAAACTCTTCGCTAGCTACAGACGATGGGGATGGAGCGCTTATGGAAATGCCCCGAACGATGTGATGTCGGTTTCTTAATCAATCAATCAATCAAATCATTGTCTGTTTCCTATTTTCATCCTTGTCTATTTCACACTTTCATCCTTGTCTGTGTCTCACTTCCATCATTGTCTGTTTCACACTTCCATCCTTGTCTGTTTCCAACTTTCATCCTTGTCTGTTTCCCACTTTCATTCTTGTCTGTATCTCACTTTCATCCTTGTCTGTTTCCCATTTTCAGCCTTGTCTGTTTCCCACTTCCATCCTTGTCTGTTTCCCACTTCCATCCCTGTCTGTTTCATATGTTCATCCTTGTCTGTTTCCCACTTCCATCCTTGTCTGTTTCCCATTTTCATTCTTGTCTGTTTCCCACTGTCATCCTAGTGTGTTTTCAACTTTGATCCTTGTCCTTTTCCCTCTTCCATCCTTGTCTGTTTACTACTTCCATCCCTGTCTGTTTCATATGTTCATCCTTGTCTGTTTCCCACTTCCATCCTTGTCTGTTTCCCATTTTCATCCTTGTCTGTTTCCCACTGTCATCCTAGTGTGTTTTCCACTTTGATCCTTGTCCTTTTCCCTCTTCCATCCTTGTCTGTTTCCAACTTTCAGCCTTGTCTGTTTCCCACTTCCATCCTTGTCTGTTTCCCACTTCCATCCCTGTCTGTTTCATATGTTCATCCTTGTCTGTTTCCCACTTCCATCCTTGTCTGTTTCCCATTTTCATCCTTGTCTGTTTCCCACTGTCATCCTAGTGTGTTTTCCACTTTGATCCTTGTCTTTTTCCCTCTTCCATCCTTGTCTGTTTACTACTTTCATCCTTGTCTATTTCCAACTTCTATCATTGTCTGTTTTCCACTTTCATCCTTGTCTGTTTCTCACAATGCGCCTGAAGGTGTGTCCAAGTATCCTTAACGTTGACGTACGAAGCAGAATGGCTAAAGTGTACAACATTCGCCTCTAAACCGGGTTCTTACAAAATATGATTTCATCAGAAAACAGCAAGTGAAATTGTTCGGTTATATAACTAGATTACTAACAGTATACCACAATAAGCAATGATATAGAGAACAAACGGAACCAGAAGAAGAGACCGACCATGTAAACGATGGACAGAGGGAGTAACAGAATCCAAGGGTGTCTCGATATATGAAGCCCATAAACAGGCACAATCCAGCCTTTTATTCTTCACGTCGACACCGCAAGGTACAAGAGGAACAAATTGAGATTAGATGAGATGATGAGATGAAATCTATGTGTAGCCGATGTAAGAAAAAGGACACAAAAGTAAAGACTGATGCTTCCTTTGCTACGGTGCTAAGAGGTAGAGAGTAGTTCTGACTTCGTTACGGTCAAAGAAGAGAAGTAGTAAGAGAGAGAGAGAGAGCCTCACACCGCCCTCAATTGACAAAAAAAGATATAGTAATTAGATAAGAAGATGTACGAGGTCTTGTACAAAGGCAGAAACTATTTTATAGATGTTCACACAGGAAACACCATGTTAGAGCCCAAGCAATGAATTAAGGTGTTAGATTGTGGTAGAAATAGTGGTTGTAAAAACTAAAAGAGACTAAACAAACAAATCAAAGATAAATAAACAAGTTCTTTAAATATTTCTTCTAACAGGACATGGATAACACATTGCACGTCAATAACAGATACAACAGACAACTGTATATATCAAACAACAACCGTGGGTAACCCCTAACCAATCAGCAGCACTTAAGACAACAAGGTACACCAAATACCACTACACTGGTGTTCCAAACAATAGCTGGTTAGACTGACACAAACAAGAACCTTGACACAAGCAACACTGCACAGACCATAAGGCACTACAAAAACAAAGTTACACAACATAAATCCTAAGACACGACATAAACAAAAGAATTGTGACACAAATTACAAAACCACCAAGAACCCAGGCCTGCTGAGACTAACTAGTCAGCCACTCCTGTAACAATGGAAAACACAATCTATGATTATCATTGTAAAGACAACATATTAAACACATGAAGCAATGAGCACATACAATACAACATATGAATTAACCCATAGATCATAAATGTCCCACATCTAATTATCTATTTTGCTCTTCTGAGGTAACACTTGATGTCTGTCATGATAATTCTTTGCTACCTCCTTCTTCCAGGTGACTGCATCTCTAATTGTTAAATACAACAATCAATGCTGCATCATCAGATCACCCACTTTATTGTCTTCTCCAGTTGTGCCACTGCTGTCCTGAGATTACACTTGATATTGCTAGGACGGAACACCTTCTAACGCAACAATCTCATTTACCAAGGAACCCATAACAAGTTCCCTGTCTACACCTTACAGAATATTTTATGCATTAACTTGTACCAAGTCACTGGTAACAGGACAACACAGTATTCCCTATAGACCACATATTCATAGAAAACTATCAATGTTCAGTCCATGATAGAGCCACAACACAGCACCACCTATTATATCTTCAGTCTAATGCTCTACAATAGACGGGCCTGCGTGCCCAATTCTTAACCCTTTCAAAATAAAGTTTTGTTGTTGTTGTTGTTGTTACCTACTGTTACGCACACCAGCAACTGGCGTGGCTAAAGATTGGATTGGCATACGATCAGTGGCTGGAAGGATAATAACAGACGAAAGAATAGATTGCCAAAATGTTACAGAATATCGCTACAGACTGAAGAACCTGCGGGCAGAGAAATTAGACATAATTTATAGAGCAGTGAGACGAACACTTGGTGGATGGACAGAGGAACGTCAGCGGACGAATAGAACAAATGGCTGATGTTTAGAAAACAAGGTTTGTGTTCTAGTAATACATATTCATGTCAAACATACTTAATGTCAGCCTGATGCCACGGGCCCTTTAAGTTAGGAATTATAGTATTTGTTGAAACAAACTGTGTAAGCTGTGACAATTAAACAGCGATATGTATAATTGAAAGCCAGGAGTCTGCTTCGTCATTCACTTAACAGTTGAGGCTCCAGTTTTGCTCTTAGTTGTTAGATTTCATTGAGCCGAAGAATTATACATACTGTTGGATCGTTACAGTTATTACATTAATGTGAATCACAGTATGGCAGTCTGCATATTGGTCCCTCCTGGTTTTCGGAGGAGCAGCCTGTGGTGAACGGATGGCTCAATATACGGAATTGAGGCTAATCAACCATGTGCAAGACGTGACTATTCCTTTGGTGAGCCCAGTACCAGTGCGCTATGTGTCAGCTTTGTAATTATGGAAGCCTTCTGGGATGGTGGACCCATTGTCTAGCCTTGCCTTCCCTTGAGGGTTGACGGGATGTCTTCGGCCGTTCTAATTTGACCAGCTGGGATGTAGATGACACCACAACAGTGAGAGTCAAATGTCCGTCTCAGAGTAAGAGTGGAATGTCCCTTGAAACACCCGGGAAGGTTAATCCGTTCAACACATGCCCACATAAGTCTGATGTGTCGGCCAAAAGGCGCAAGTAAAATAGTTCTGCTGTAAACAGACACAACACAATAACGTCAGAGTGAGAGTCTAGAGAAAAAAAAATAACAATGGATGAACGCAGAAGAAGAAGACAGTGTAGTATCTGCACCTGATCTTGCCAGGGCAACTAGTAGAGGCAGTCATCCGAATGACACATAGGGACGTGGTGACCTGATGGGGAGGTTCTGCTACTTGAAGGTGCAGAGAGCCCTTATTAAAAAAAAAAAAAAAAAAAATTCTCGATTAAGGAAAAGCTATTTTAAATGTGTTTTTTTAAATACCCGTCTCAATAGGAACATATGTAATTAAAATTCAGGTAAGGGACATAACATTCTAACATTTATTGTTTAAAGGGACGTTACTAAAATCATCAAAAGTGTCTTATATGATTTAAATAACTTAATATTTATAATAATGTTTTATAAAATGTTCAATAAAATTAACTAGAGATATAAATCAAGATTGACAAAGTATAAATTTTTCGTCGGATTTTCAAATTTGGTAAAACTCGTGGCTTTGTTTTGTAAACAGAAGATTTTAATAATACATTTTTATTATCTACCTCCATGTTACATTAAATGTTTTTGTACTTTTTATCAGCTATGGCAGTCGGTTTCTTTTTTGAAATTTTTGTCAGGCCTGTCAAAGGCTTATCACACTGAATATCACCTTTCGTTCCCCTTGGCTAAAGTAGAAGTGTAGAATCTACGCTTGACCTTGCCAGGGCCGCATGTAGAGACGGTCATCCTAATGACACAATGACATGGGACCTTAATGAGTGACTCCGACCCTTTTCAGAACCACGACCCCTGTAACAAAAGATTCTTAATTTTCAGCACTTTTGGTTGTTTTGCGGCATTTTGATCTCTCTCTCTCTCTCTCTCTCTCTCTCTCTCTCTCTCTCTCTCTCTCTCTCTCTCTCTCTCTCTCTCTCTCTCTCTCTCTCTCTCTCTCTCTCTCTCTCTCTCTCTCTCTCTCTATCTATCTCTTTCTCTCTCAGAAGACATACCTACCTGTTTCAGTCTCATTGATAGAATGGGACGCTTGTTTGGGTGATACTGTGAATTGTTTACATTTTAAACTGGAAGAAATTTAGTTTTAGAGAAATTTTCTTTATTTTTAAAATAAGGGCTCGCTGTTCCCCCAAGGGCCAGAGCCACCCCATCAGGTCCCCATGTTCCAATGTGTCATTCGGATAACTGCCTCTGCAGGTGGCTCTGGCAAGATCAAGTGCGGATACTACACATTGATCTTAGCCAAATATCCGAGAAAGGATAGCATTCACAAATTGATTTTATATAGCAATTATAGGTGTACAATTAAAACATTAAGTTATGTTTGTCTGGACCCACAGGCAAATGTTTCTAGTGCTCTAGTGCGAGTTATTTATCTTGTAAAATTGAGATTACACATCTGTAATCTGTACTAATAACCTGTAGTCTCACTTTAATAAATTACATTTTCGTCCACTGAATTACATTGACAAGAATATTTCGTTAGATTGTTTCACTTTACACAAGAAGTCTTGTCTAGTATTATTTTTTTTTTAAAAATAAGCTTTAACCATGGAAGCTGTGATAACGTAGTGTCTAAACGCCTACCTGTGGTCATGAGTTCGAATCTTCTCCAGGTCGGATGTTTACAATTGACCTGAGCTGCCTGGAGAATGCAAAGAATGCCATAGACAGACAGAAAAGCCAATGACCAAATCCTACAAGAAACGCATGATTAGAGAAATTAGACGTAGACAGTCATAATTTTTTGGTCTCGTTATGAGAAGAAATAAATTGGAGAACTTGGTGACAACCGGCAATAATGGAGGGTAAGAGAACAAGGGGACGGCAGAGAAGTAAATACCTGAATGCCTTGGCCACGTGGTATGGTCGAGACAAGAACACTGAGCTGATCCACGATTCTGGTGATCGAGTGAGATGGCAAAACATGGCCGCCCACGCTTACCGGCACGACGCATGATGGTGATGAGCTGATGTTGCTCATTATTACATAAACAATGTAATCAGCGTGGAAAACAATGATTACGATAACAACAATGTTAACGATAACTGTGATAACATAGCGATGGTAACGATAACACCGATCTTAACTATAACAGGGATAACACCGAGGGTAAGAACAACAACAACGAATGTAGCAATAAGACCGATGGTTGCGACAACAACGACTGTTGCTATAATAACATTGATGGTAACGACACTGGACATCTTACTCACGCCAAGAGAAACCGTTAAACAGCTTTCATATGCGGTGTCTGCGAAGAATACTTGGTATTAAGTGGCAAGACAAAATCACAAACACTGAAGTATTGGAAAGATCAGGTTGTGTGACGGTGTATTCCATGCTCAGTCTTCGTAGACTTAGATGGATAGGACATGTTAGGAGGATGGATGATGGTAGAATACCAAAGGACATCTTTTTTGGTGAAATACAGACGGTTAGGAGATGTCAGGGTCGGCCTCTACTACGATACAAAGATTGTGTAAGCGGGACATGATTGATACAGGCATTGATAATGCACATTGGGAGCAAGTCGCCGCTGAACGTGTTGCATGGAGGGCAACAATCAGAAATGGAATAATGACAAATTAGAAAATAATTGCAGATAAAGCACACACAGAGCGTGAGAGACGTAAGATGGTGCAAAATGGTGGAAATGACCATGTTTTCACATGCATCTACTGTGGGCAAACACTTGCAGCAAGAATTGAACTTACCAGCCACACTCGACACCGCCATGGGTCATAGTTATTAAGCCTTTTTGAAGCACAATGTACCAAACTATCGTCTGTCAAGACGGAAAGGTGCCAATGGTAACGACAACAACGACTGTAGTTATATGGCCGATAGTAGTGAAGTATGTTAAGGAGACGATATATTTGATGGTAAGGAATACGAGGCAAATGCTGGAAATGATGGAAATGCTGGAAATCTGTGGGAAATTCTGGGTCGGTGAATATTTGGGTCATGGCAGGGAAGCGGGTGGCTGTGTGAAAAAATATCTGGGTCATGGGGGGAAAAGGTGGCGGGTAAAGTCGATGAGAATTTTGATGGTAAAAGTGGAATCGTGGGGTTGTGGAGAGAAAAGATGTGTTGAAAATCTGGCTGTAGGCATTGTTGTGTATGTTAATGTGAGAGGGTTGTTTTTAAGTGAGGTGTACTTGGACTATAGTAAAAAGTGTCTAGTTGGTGATGGGTTGAAGTGGTCCTGTCGGCATATGTGCCACATAGCAAGTGCCCCAAAGCACACCATAGAGGATGGAAGGAAAATCCCGAAATGAACAGTGCACCAATACCATGAGATACGAAAATGCGTCACAAAAACGCCAGCTTGACAACGAGGGATACGTTGTGTTACAATCAAGATGAACGGACGTGTATTCGATCGGGAGAGCAATTCCATGTGGCTAGTGGATCGTTGGCAGGCTAGCACTGGACTCATTCCAAACTAAGGGCAGCTAGCAACATATCTGGAGAACGCCATGGATGTATGAACAACGGGCAAGCTCTAGACAGACAGAGATTCGGAGAAAGGTGACAGCAAGGACGAGCTGAAGGAACAGAGGGTAATTGAAGGTTATTAAACGGCGGTTAGGAAAGATGCAGGACAGCATATGAGGTTAGTGTGTTAGAAATTAGTTGCCCTCTCGGTATCACGAGACGCTAATTGTTCACCGCCTGATATATGTGACAGCTCTGTAACTACGGAAATAAAACGGTGTTATCGTTTCCTGAGCGTTGTACTTCATTCCATGTTCGCCAGTGAGCTCCTAAAGTCATTGTTCCTCTAGACGATCGTCTCATGAGTAATTATAGACCAATTTCCATATTATCCTCATTATCCAAACCGCTAGAAAAGCACATCAACAAAACAACACTAGATCACTTAGTTCGCCATAAACTGATAGTTGACAGCCAGTCAGGATTTCGGCCAAAATATTCTTGCCATACGGCACTAACAAACATGATAGAAAACTGGCATCAAAATATTAACAACAATACTCTATGTGGAGCGGTGTTTATAGACTTTAGGAAAGCATTCGATATGATAGATCATACTATTCTAATTAAAAAACTAGAAACAATGAAAGTAAGTTTTAATATAGTGACATTAATAAAATCATTCTTATTAGACAGAAAGCAAGTAGTATCACACAATAAAGTTTTATCTCAAGCCATTACCATTAATATTGGAGTACCTCAGGGATCTATTCTTGGCCCTCTATTATTTGCCATTTATATAAATGATCTTCCATTAACTCTGTCGTCGTCCTGCGATCTATTTGCTGATGACTGCACAGTATATACAAACGCTGTTGATCGTAATGTGCTAGAATTATCCTTGCAACAGGAAATAAATAGTGTAGTTAACTGGAGTCATGCAAACCGCATGCAAATTAACATTACTAAAACAAAGTCTATGTTAATAGGAACCAGGCAAAGACTTCACACTCTAAACTCGCAGAGAACTCTTCAGCTGCACATTGGCAGCACGCCTGTAGAAAGTGTCACCGAGCACAAGACACTGGGTGTTATCATAGATCAAAATCTAACTTTTAACTCACATGTTCATGCTCTAGTTAAACAAATAGCCAAAAAAGTATACCAACTTGCCAAAATTAAAAATTTCCTTGACGAAAACACAAGAAAGATATTCTATACTTCTCATATACAAACACATATTGATTACTGCTCCACAGTCTGGGATGGATGCTCCAAATCAATAACAAAACGCCTATATTCACTCCAGAAAAGGGCAGTGCGTTTAATTAATGGTGAAAAGCTTACCGACAATTCTAACCTATATAAACGTCTCCGGTTACTGCCACTCCACAAGCGCCTGCTTTTTAATAAGACCAAACTAATTCACAAAATCCTATTTCAAAATGCTCCAAGCTACCTTTGGCCATTGTTTAAATATAACGCTAGACATAGCGAACGACTAAATATACTTCATGTCCCTAAACCTAGGATAGACTTATATAAAACAAGCTTAGCATACTCTGCCGCTCAGTTGTGGAACAATCTTCCACAAGAAATCAAAGACACCACCAATCATGATACATACATTCGCAACCTGTTTGAACACTACCTTAGTACAGACTACATGCCCCCATAACAAATAACACAAAAAAGACAATAATGGTAACTTATCTCAAACGACAACTAGCCAAAAAACATTCCCTTATGTATGGCACGTTACACCCTCCTTAGGTATTTATAATGCCCATGTTAAACACTGCCTCAGTGAGTCATTTGTTATTGATTATTTTTCATGCGTTTTAATGTTCTTTTGTTGTCAAAAGTTGCTTCATAAGTGATGTTGAATGAAAGAATGTATGAGAGGAAATAGAGAAGAAGGGCAGAATGTCAGACGGGCCTGCGTGCCCAATTCTTAACCCTTTGAAAATAAAGACTTATTATTATTATTATTATTATTATTGTTACACCGCTTTCTTCAATGAGCTAATTCATTCTCCTTGTCGTGAGTCAATCAGATGATAATTTCCATGGCATAATACTTGAGAAAGGGGGACTCGCGATATGGCAATATGGAGGTGGTAGGTTTGAACCCCGGTCGATAACTATACCCAAATTATTATGTTGTCTACATCTCTTTTCTGTGAGTGCCATGTGTTTAGTGGAAAATATATGGGCTGTTCATAAATCTTAAACGTGGTCGTGTATTGATAAGAGGGTGGTTGCGTGCAGAGAGTCTGGGATTGGAACCGGTGGTAAACCAACACGGTGATGATCAAGAGGCGGTTGCGTGTAGAGAGTTTGGGATTAGACCCGTTGTTAGGAAAACTATTGGTGGTGATCAAACGGTTGGTTCTTTTAAAGAGTCTGGGATTCGAACCAATGGTAGAACAACAACTATTGGTGATGATCAAAGGATGGCCACACACTGGTCAAGCAGTGATAAAGCATTGGTCAAGTGAGGAAATTTTAGGGAAAAGTAGTTGTAATGATGTGGTGATGATCTATGGGTGGTAATGCAGTGGTCAAGCAGTGGTCAAGCAGTGGTCATGTGGCCATGTGAGGAAATGTTAGGGAAAAGTAGTTGTAATGATATGATAATGATCAAACGGTGGTTATGCAGTGGTCAAGCAGTGGTCAGGCAGTAGTCAAGTGAGGAAACTTTAGCGGGAAGTAGGCGTAGTGACATGGTTATGATCAAGAGATGGTAAAGTAGTTGTACAGTAGTGGTCAAACAGTGGTCAAGTAGTGGTCAAGTGATACAGTGACCACTTAAATTTAGAGGACGATGTGAGTAAGACTATGATAGTGGTTAAAGTGATCGACGACGTGGTCAAGCAGTGGTCAAGCAGGGGTCAAGTGGTCGAGTGACCACCAAAATATTAGGGGAAAGTGCGTGTAGTGCAACGGTGGTGGGTAAAGTGAGGAGGAATCAGTAGTAGTGATAATAGTACTAGCAATATTAGTTGTAGCGATAACAATATTAGCTGGTGCTTTGTTAGAGATACAAGTCTCTTTTTTTGGGTGTGTAAAAGTCACACAAACACAAAGACAGACAAGCAAAGACACATACATACAGGCAAGACACAAACACACACATACATACTCATACAAAGACAAACACATACACACCCTTCTCCTACCACTACTATTGTTACCGCAACAACTACACACAGACACATGAAAACAAAGAAGCAACCACTTGTACATACAAACATCACATGTGCAGACAAGTACACACAAACACACACAACCACACATGAACACTTGATACACACATGGGCAGACAAGAACACAATCTCCTACCACTACTACTGTCACCACAACTACACACAGACACATAAACACACACAAATACAAAGACAAACAAGCATACACAAGTACATACAGACATAAACAGTGACAAACACACACACACACACACACACACACACACACAAGTACACACAAATACAAAGACAACTACAAGCACAGAAATACAAAGACAACTACAAGCACAGAAATACAAAGACAACCACACACACGTACAAACACGACCAGTGACAAGTACACACACACATCTCCTTTCATTACTACTATCAGCATAGCTAAACACAAATACATACAGACAGACACACTCACCCATACACACTTGAAACACACAAAGACAAACACACGTACACATACAAACAAGAACACACACACACACACAGACACACACACACACACACACACTTGTACATACAGACATGAACAGTGACACACACCATATTCTCTTCCTTGCCCACAGGAACATCACAAAAATAAATACACAAAGCGCATAACCTTTTTGATAACGAACGCGGATGTCCGAGAAAACCCCTACGTCATCAGCGCCATATGCAAAAGTCATTAAGTGGGCGATCGGTAGCATGTGTCATCGGTCACATGAAGGCGGGCCATGGTGTGAGAAAAGCCTTGCGTTGTCTACAAAACCGCCATGTCAGCTCTGTAGTGTCGTGTGCAGAAACAGTGTATAAAATAGACGGCGTCTCTTGTGAGCTCAGTCGCTTTACAGCAGATATTGTTCACGTGCTGATTTGGCTAGCCTTTGCTACAGAGGTATTTGTGAATCAGGCCGGTGTGAGTCGCTTAGCATTGTTCGTGTCGTCGGCATCTAATTGCTGATAACACAGTGAAACATATATTGTTGTGTATTCTTGCTTACATCAGAACTTTGTGCTGTTGTAAGAAACAAGTGAAAACTTGACAGTTGTGTGACTTATTCATATACCAGCACATTTATCAATATGGCCACAAAAGCTACTTTCATGTGTTCAGTGTGCGACAAATCCTTCAGTTATAAGTATAACCTTAATCGCCACATTCGGACCATTCACACTCATGAGTATCAAGCACACTTATGTCATATCTGTGGACAACTTCTCAACAGAAAAGACAATCTATAAGTCACATACGAGCGCATCGTCACCCGCCTATAGATACAACAGAAGCATTTACTACAACGGCGACGATATCATCATCATCATCATCATCATCATCATCATCATCATCATCATCATCATCATCATCATCATCATCATCATCATCATCATCATCATCATCATCATCATCATCATCATCATCATCATCATCATCATCATCATCATCATCATCATCATCATCATCATCATCATCATCATCATCATCATCATCATCATCACACCAGACGAACACACCAAACGTATGTGTTCAGAATCGTCATACTGTAACTCAAGTAGCATACCGCTACCGATGCTCTTTGTGCGACAAAGACTTCAGTTATTTATAAGTGTAACCTTTCCCGACACATTCGGGTCATCCACGCTGCTAAAGACCAAGTATATCCCTGTCAGTTATGTGATAAGTTGTATAATACGAAGGATAACCTACAACGCCACAATCGAACACATCATAAGCCGCCTATGGATACACCAGAAGCAATTACTACAACAGCAGAGACGGCATCACCACCAAGCCCCACGACACCGCCAACTGAAACCACCATAGCTAAGATTCAGACACAGCCAGACGAGAATATTCACACAACAGTGTGGTGATATCATTATCGCCCCACACATATTTTGGTGATACAATATTGAAACCAAGTTTGTTGATTTTCTTTATTATTTTGTTTTCATGACGTTTTCCTCTTCTTGTCTTTTTCTTGACGGAGAGGGATGAACAGAGACACATACATACGTCGCCGTTGTAGTAATTGTTTCTGTTGTATCCATAGGCGGGTGACGATGCGCTCGTATACGACTTTGTAGATTGTCGTTTCTGTTGAAAAGTTGTCCACAGATATGACATAAGTGTGCCTGATCCTCATGAGTGTGAATGGTCCGAATATGGCGATTAAGGTTATACTTATAACTGAAGGATTTGTCGCACACTGAACACATGAGAGCAACCTTTGTGGCCATATTGATAAACGTGCAGGTATATGAATAAGTCACACAACTGTCAAGTTTTCACTTGTTTCTTACAACCGCAAAAAGTTCTGGTGTAAGAAAGAATACACAACAATATATGTTTCACTGTTTTATCGACAATCAGATGCCGACGACACGAACAATGCTAAGCGACTTACACCAGCCTGATTCACAAATACCTTTGTAGCGAAGGCTAGCCAAATAAGCACGTGAACAATATCTGCTGTAAAGCGACTGAGCTCACAAGTGACGCCGTCTATTTTATACACTGTTTCTGCACACGACACTACAGAGCTGACGTAGCAGTTTTGTAGACAACGCAAGGCTTTTCAAACGCCAGCGCCCGCCTTCATGTGAATGATGACTCATGCTACCGACCGCCCACTTAATGACTTTTGCATATGGCGCTGATGACGTAGGGGTTTTCTCGGACTTCCGCGTTCGTTATCAAAAAGGTTATGCGCTTTGTGTATTTATTTTTGTGATATTCTTGTGGGCAAGAAAGAGGATATGGGTGTGTGTCAATGATCATGTCTGTATGTACAAGTGTGTGTGTGTGTGTGTGTGTGTGTGTGTGTGTGTGTGTCTTTGTTCTTGTTTGTATGTGTACGTGTGTTTGTCTTTATGTGTATCAAGTGTGTATGGGTGAATGTGTCTGTCTGTATGCACTTGTTTATAGCTGTGGTGACAATATTAATGATACGAGATATGTGTGTACTTGTCACTGGCCGTGTTTGTTCGTGTGTGTGGTTTTATTTGTATTTGTGTGCGTGTAGTTGTCTTTGTATTCGTGTGTACTTGTGTGTGTGTGTGTGTGTGTTTGTCACTGTTCATGTCTGTATGTACTTGTGTGTGCTTGGTTGTCTTTGTATTTGTGTGTGGTTATGTGTCTGTGTGTAGTTGTTGTGGTGTCAGTAGTAGTGGTAGGAGATGTGTGTACTTGTCTGCCCATGTGTGTATCAAGTGTTTATGTGTGGTTGTGTGTGTGTACTTGTCTGCACATGTGATGTCTGTATGTACAAGTGGTTGCTTCTTTGTGTTCATGTGTCTGTGTATAGTTGTTGTGGTAACAGTAGTAATGGTAGGAGATAGGTGTGTGTGTAGTTGTCTGTGTATGAGTATGTATGTGTGTGTTTGTTTTTTGTCTGTATGTATGTGTCTTTGCATGTCTGTCTTTGTGTTGGTGTGACCCTCTTTGTGTTTGTCTGACTTTTACACACCCCAAAAAGAGATTTGTATCTCTAACAAGGCACCAGCTAATATTTTTATCGCTACAACTAATATTGCTAGTACTATTATCACTACTACTGATTCCTTCTCACTTTACCCACCACCGTTGCACTATACGTACTTTCCCCTACAATTTAAGTGTCACTCGACCAATTGACCCCTGCTTGACCACTGCTTTACCACGTCGACGATCACTTTAACCACTACCATAGTCTTACGCACATCGTCCTCTACAATTTAAGTGGTCACTCGACCACTTGACCACTACTTGACCACTGCATGACCACTACTTGACCACTACTTTACCATCTCTTGATCATCAACATGTCACTACACCTACTTTCAGCTAAAATGTCTTCAGTTGACCACTGCTTGACCACTTCATAACCACCCTTTGATCATTACCATATTATTACAACTACTTTACCCTAAAATTTCCTCACTTGACCACTGCTTGACCACTGTTTGACCACTGCTTGACCACTGCTTGACCAGTGTGTGACCACTCTTTGGTCATCACCAATAGTTGTTGTTCTACCACTGGTTTGAATCCCAGACTCTCTAAACGCACCCAGCCTTTGATCATCACCAAGAGTTTTCCTAACAACGTTTCGAATCCCACACTCTCTACACGCAACCACCTCTTGATCACCACCGTGTTGGTCTACCACCGGTTTGAATCCCAGACTCTCTACACGCAACCACCCTCTTATAAATACACGACCACGTTTAAGATTTATGAATGCCATGGACCGATATGAGGTAGACAGCGGTAAACGGATAGAGTAAGAACATGTTTACAAGAGAAGAAGAATTGGCATAGTGAGAACATTTCACATGATCACTATGAACAAAGAACACTCGATTAAGTTGAGAGAAGTCGATGAGCAACAGATGATGATGAGTGACAAAGGGAAGTGACTCCGAGAAGTTGCGTATCACGTGACACGAGTTGTGTGGTACACGGAATAGACGCGGCGAGACAGAATCAGTCTTGCCAGGGTCTTCGTCATAGACGGTTGTGAAAACGAGTGCAGAAGCCAAGCGACATGAAGTTGACATTACTCCAAAGTTGCAAAGATACTTCAACCTGAGGCAAAAGTACGTCGCCCAAGTTGAGCGGCTAATTACACAAGCCAGTCACGCTCGACAATCTATACGCCGAGTGAACGGCAGTGGAACACAGCACATGCCAGGTGTCAAGGTCAAGCCAGGCCGTAAGTTGGTGATTATAGATAACTATTGTGTAGGAGATATTTTGCAGTGTTGAACTTTGTGTAAATTGATTTAGAATCATCGCATGTCAGCGAGCACCTGTTGGTAATTGATTGTATAAACGACGGCGATGACTTTCAATAATAAACACTGACGACAATGGCAAGGACATTGGCTTGTTTGATATTCTCCTTTGTTACATGTTCCTGCTTACATCTGTCCGTGTGTCTGAATAGACGAGCCGGGAATCAGCTACATGGCAAGTGGGGAGCTCTAATATAATAAAGCAGGAGCACCAAAATAAGAGTTACTTTCAAAAAATTCGGTAACATTCAAACAAAGAACAAGGAAGGTCACCTTGGACGCCATTTGCAATTTTTTAATGAAGTCGTCAACAAACAAGTTCAGCTATCAAAGCATGGTGTGAATATCGCTGTATAATATTAACATTAAAGCCACAACGCTGAACACAACAAATGAAATACCATTTTTGACAAATATTGACCCTGGCTGAGAAAACATTTGAGTTGTGAACTCCAAATAAACTCTTAAAGACATTCATGAGTGTCAAGAACTAAGTGTCAATAAGTCTGGAAAGAAAGACAATAGATCAAAACAACAATGCTGGCTGAATTTTGACTGACATCTCATAACTACAGTTATATAAGTAGTAGGAAGTGCGATAATTGAGTCGACTTTGTGGGAGAATCAAAATTTCAATCAAATACTTCAAGACGACGAAGATGATCACACCTTCATGTGGAAGAAGGGTAGAAACCATCTAGCAGTAGTATACCAAGTTATTTTCATCTGGATTCAAGAATCAGAATTTTTCCAAGACATTTTTCTAAAATTCAACTTTGGTCTCCAACTAATACTGAACAGCTTAAACAACCGAAATCAACATACCGATTCAGTCCAGAACAATAACACGACATCAGCACAGTGAATCTGCATGACATTAAACTTTTCCCCTCACAAGTTACAGAGAAGGCCAGAATTTCCTGACAGATCTATTTGAAGTTTGAGCCTTCGTCAACTATCAACACTTAAGACCTCGACTACTGGAAGGAAGATGCCGAACCAGTGAAGAACCGCAACACAGCAGCAGCAACAAGTCATCTGGCGAGTGAAATTGTCTGACTGTGTTTGTATCATTTTGTGCGGCTGTTTAGAGTGGATATTTGGTTATTTTTTCCACAGGTTTTGTCATTTTCTCCACAATAGGTGTTCAGCTTACATCAAGCAAGAGTAATGAGATAATTTATGAATTAATTGAAGATCTCAATAAGAATTCTCAGCAATCAAGAACAAGATCCACAGGCATCACACATATGTTCTAAGTGTTCCAGTGTTGGGACATTAAGATAGTATACTTCATATATAGATATTATACCACTCATAGTATCTATCATCTATTTTTCTGGTGTAATATTTAAAACCTTATGACACCACGATAACTCCACGCAAAGGTTACTTCTATTTGTGAGTATCATTCAATAACGTCACAACGATAGACTCTAAATAAGCACACCATCATTCATAACATAATCAAAAACAGCATATGCGATATACTATTGATACCTTGGGCTACTAATACATCAAATTCTTAACAGAGTAGTTGAGCATATTTAACAAACATGTCGTCATTACAAGACTTCATAGTCATGGGAGAGAAATGTGGCGAGGCAGGGTCTGACATAGCAGCATGGGCCAAACAAGAATTAAAAGCGCATCAAGAACAACAACGGGAAGATAGAGCAGATGCAAAAGAAGCGAGAGATGCACAAGCAGCGATAGATAAAGAAAAAAGAGAGGCACTAGAGAAACAAAAAGAAAATGACAATAGAAAAAGAAAAATAGCCTTGGAGAAAGAAAAACTTGCCTTTTAGAAAGAGAGACTGGCAACAGAAATATTTATTAAAGACAAAGAGATTGAGGGCAACTTAAAGGTGAAGACACCAGAGAAAGACAAAGACGCAGAGATAGCCCAAGCAAAGGTAACAGCTAAAGCATTAGATCCCATTAAACGGTATAGCGGGCTTATTAGAAATTTTACGCAAGGGGATTCCATCTCGGCGTGGGTAAAAAGCTTCGAACTGTTAATGAACCACTACAAAGTTCCATCTGAAGACTGGGCCATACTCTTCTACAGGCATTTGGCCCCTGAGCCCTTAAACGTGGTGGAGGTGATACCTGAAAACCTTAGCACTAACTACACATATGTTAGAAACCGAGTTTTATCATATTTCTCCCTCGACCAAGCAGTATTACGAACCAAATTTAGAACCTTAGCAACAAAAGCCAATCAAAATTTTCTAGATTACGTAGCAGAGACAGCATCACTCTTTGATAAATGGCTCAAAGCTGCCGACATAGGGTCGGACTTCAATAAACTACGCGATCTCATGTTTCGAGACAAATTAATTTCCTCAGTTCCAGCAGAAATGGGAACATTCCTGGTATAGAATAAATGTACAACTGTAGCAGAAATGGAAGCCAAAGGCGAAGCATTCTACAACGCCCATAGGCATATTTTCGCAGAAGGGGCGCAACCAGATTTAGTGATAGGGGCAGCAGCCAATTTGTCCAACCACAGATATAATACAAAACCAAATAAAATCCAACAATACGGTCCACAATATCGAGGAAGAGGACCATATTACAAGAGTGAGAACGCACAAAGGGAACCAGAGAGAGAGAGTCAAAAAAAGGGTACTATATACAATGTCTTTATTGCAAGATACAACACGGCTCCCTGGAAATGTGTGGTAAGAACCCGAATTATGACACATATCTTCAGAACTGGATATCACAAAGAGCCAGCAAGTACACTGCTTACAAGAAGAATGTTAAATGTTATGTATGTAATACGTACGGACATGTAAGTAGAGACTGCCGGATCGGGAAAATTTGGAAAGAAGCCAGTGCAGCATTCCTATTTACTAGTAGTTCACCAGATGAATGTGAACAGACAAACGCAGTGAAAATACATACTAGAAAAAACGACAGTGATAACGATACAGAAAATGAGGCGTGCATTTACGAAGCCAATTCGATGTGTAGGATAGATGAAAAGCTAGATGACAACTTAGGAACTAATGACGAAAACAGCTCAGACACAGGTAGTCTACCTAAATGGGTAACAGATAAAAACATGGACTGGAAGTCACTGTCCCTCCTAGAGAATTTAAGCAAAGAAGAAAAAGACAAAGCAACCTTCGCAATAGAAAAGTTTACTAAATTGAGTCCATCGTTTAGTGAAAGCACAGTAACAGTAATACAAATCATAGGTCCATACCTAAAAGAGACAACAAACAAATGTAGAAAGACAAAAACAGAAAACGAGCTAATAGCAGTTGCAGATGCCGCAGAAAAGTATTCTCCATACTTAAGGTATATATCTACTTCATCCTCGGATGAAGAAGAAACGGTACATCTACCAGTAAAGTCACAAAATATGGTAAAACCTCGACAAATTGATAAGATTGACTATACTGAATTAGGGTGGCAGAATAAAACTCCACCGAAAATACCTAGTGTATGTTACACCAAAACTGACAGACCAAGAGAAACCTGGACAAAGTCAGGGATATCTAAATTAGAGATAGACACAAGAATACAAAAAATTAAAATAACAAACTGGGAAAGATATTGGAAAGGTATAGGCTTAACAAAAGATGCAATAGAATACAAAAGACAAAAATTAGATAAATATGACATCAAAAGATAACGACGAAAGATACATTGAACTGCACATAAACAGCCTACCATCTACACAGGTCAATAGCAGTTCAATGGAATGACAACAGTTATTTTATCCGATGGTAAAACTGTGATAGCAATTAAAGTAACTTTCACGGATATTCTATAAATATCTTATGATTTTAATTAGTTGTTTAGGATACAGAAAACGACAACATTACCACAAACATTGAGAACACAGTAGAATCACAATATGAGGATATCACCTTATTAACAATAAGAAAAGAAACATCTCTTTAAATATACATTCGACATTCAAGTTACTTACCATCTCAAATTATCTTAGTATACATTTAGACATATACATATACAACTAAATACATTACCATGCACTAAATACACAATCCACAGCACACACACAATAAAAACAACAAATTTTTAACTTCCTGACATAAGAAAGATACTATACGGTAATGAGATAACTTAAAACAAGTATATTCAGAGTACATTAAGGGTAACAATGAGACAGTTATCCAAATATTACTTAAAACTCTGAACTGACAGATACCAGCAGTCAATTTGACATTGTACTTAAATAATTAGTAAGAGTCAGATATGTACATATTTTTTTCCATTTTTATTAATTACCAGAATGCACAGAAGATGAATGAAAGAGTTGTGGAACCGTGCAAGAACCACCGTAAATCCATCCATATATCTGGAAAAGGTAGCATTCCAGGTCTACAATCCTAGGTCGCCAAACCAGCACAAACGAGCTAGCGGAAAAGACCAGCCCAGATTAAACAAGTAGGACCATCCACACCCATGGTTAAATAATTGAATGCTAGTAGGTTTAATGATCGGTAACATGAACTCATCTGTCATGTTGCATATTCCATCAATCAGATGTAAATTATCATACTCCATATTCCATCGATCAGGTGTAAATTATCATATTGCATATTCCATCAATCAGATCTAAATTATCATATTGCATAGTCCATTCATTATGAGAAAGCTATCAGCCAATCCATGTATAATAACCAATTCTCAGATACCAAGTGAGAGATACCTACGGTATCAAAAATAGAACACAGCAAAGGTGAGGATTGAGAATAGTACAACAGACGACAACAATATGAACCACAAGTACAACAAGAACACTGATGTCGTCAGAGACCTAATGATATCTACACAGGCTACGGGGATTAGGTCCGAGGAAACAGCAAGCCATAATAGACCATGGTATAATCACCGGTAAACATATCATAACACATATTACAATGATGATAACAATATATCGTTGTGCCATTGTAGTATATAAGTTTTCATACACATTATGGTTCATGTGAAATCTTTTTTTTTTACATGAGCAGAGTATGGGAGAACTTAATAGTGTATCTTTTGCAGCAATAATAAAAGATAACAGAAACACCAACCAAGACTAAAGCAAGAGACACAAATCATAAATTATAACAACGGTGGCAACAAAGACAACATGAAATGACAACGGTAAAAAAAAAAGTTGCAACAAATGACATGAGTGGATGGTAGTATTTAATTTTAATATTGATGCTACAACATATAAGCACATTGATAATGTAAATGAATGTCACATTTTTAATTTGCTGTCAATGTATAATATTGCATGAATATCTCAGATATGTCAATGAAATTTATTGATGGTAATTTTATTCATTGATTGACATATTCCATAATAGAGATGATCATGCACACAAATGTACATATATCTTTAGGTACATCTCCATTGTTCAACACTGAACGGGTCTAGCATACCAACATAAGGCTAAAAGACGGCATTGGACTGAAATGAAGAAACATAGAGACGGAAAGAAACATTTCACCAGAAAAAAAGAACGCAAGTAACAGAAAGCTGTTAAACATCAACCAGCAGGGGAGATAGAAGATCAAAGTATTATAAACTTTGACAGACACAAAGATATTGGTAAATGAGCCTACAAGATAGACCTATATCGGCAATAAGATGAACTTGCGGTTATAAGACGAAAAGACATCTTTCACGAAGAAGAAGTAATCACCCTAGACAAATGAAATATTATAAGTAGACCGCAAACAAACAAGGGCTTGTGCAACAACCCCATCTATGAGTATTAAAGGATTACGTCACACGGTAAACCCAAATGACAACTGAGAAGTACAGCGGTACAAAAGTTATGTACATATTGCTCATATTCCACGATACCATATATAAATAATAATATAGATGGTAATGGTACCTATTAACCACGCATATCCCCTAATTCGGGCGTTATGGCCTTGATAGGTTTGAGGTTGCTTGTCTATAGGGCAAATGAGGGACTACTATGGGGAGGCAACGGAATCTTATGAAACTCATAGTATGTTAGACTAACCCCCTCCCCCTCCCTCCCCCATAGGTTGGCTACACGTCATCTGCGCGGAAAGTAGATGATAGGGCGTGCCTGAACATAATAATAACTTTTTTTTTCATTTTGTGCAGTGGTTAATAGAATGTCATACTATCATATTATCAGACAGAATAGGGCTGTGGAAGTACAACAATATAGTATAGAGTAATAAACTGACTACCCATATCGCTTCATGTCATGGGATAGAAAAACCAAGTAGACTGTGAAAATGGCTACACCATTTTCAAAAAATGGAGGGGGGCATAATGCCATGGACCGATATGAGGTAGACAGCGGTAAATGGATAGAGTAAGAACATGTTTACAAGAGAAGAAGAATTGGCATAGTGAGAACATTTCACATGATCACTATGAACAAAGAACACACGATTAAGTTGTGAGAAGTCGGTGAGCAACAGATGATGATGAGTGACAAAGGGAAATGACTCCGAGAAGTTGCGTATCACGTGACACGAGTTGTGTGGTACACGGAGGAGACGCGGCGAGACAGAATCAGTCTTGCCAGGGTCTTCGTCAAAGACGGTTGTGAAACGAGTACAGAAGTCAAGCGACATGAAGTTGACATTACTCCAAGGTTGCAAAGATACTTCAACCTGAGGCAAAAGTGCGTCGCCCAAGTTGAGCGGCTAATTACACAAGCCAGTCACGCTCGACAATCTGTACGCCGAGTGAACGGCAGTGGAACACAGCACATGCCCGGTGTCAAGGTCAAGCAAGGCCGTAAGTTGGTGATTATAGATAACTATTGTGTAGGAGATATTTTGCAGTGTTGAACTATGTGTAAATTGATTTAGAATCATCGCATGTCAGCCCGCACCTGTTGGTAATTGATTGTATAAACGGCGGCGATGACTTTCAATAATAAACACTGACGACAATGGCAAGGACATTGGCTTGTTTGATATTCTCCTTTGTTACATGTTCCTGCTTACATCTGTCCGTGTGGCTGAATAGACGAGCCGGGAATCAACTACATGGCAATGAACAATCCATATATTTTCCGCTAAACACATGGAGCTCACAGAAAAGAGAAGTAGACAACATAATAATTTGGGTATAGTTATCGACCGGGGTTCAAACCTCCATATTGCCATATCGTGAGTCGGCCTTTCTCAAGAATTATGCCATGGAAATTATCATCTGATTGACTCACGACAAGGAACATGAATTAGCTCATTGAAGAAAGCGGTGTAACAATGACTTTAGAAACTCACTGGCGAACATGGAATGAAGTACAACGCTCAGAAAACGATAACACCGTTTTATTTCCGGAGTTACAGAACTGTCACATATATTAGGCGGTGAACAATTTATGTCTCGTGATAACAAGAGGGCAACTAATTTCTAACACACTAACTTCATATGCTGTCCTGCATCTTTCCTAACCGCCGTAATAACCTTCAATTTCCCTCTGTTCCTTAAGCTCGTCCTTGCTGTCTTCTTGCTCCGAATCTCTGTCTGTCTAGAGCTTGCCCGTTGTTCATACATCCATGGCGTTCTCCAGATATGTTGCTAGTTGCGCCTTAGTTTGGAATGAGTCCAGTGCTAGCCTGCCAACGATCCACTAGCCACATCGAATTGCTCTCCCGATCGAATACACGTCCGTTCCCCCTTGATTGTAACACAACGTATCCCTCGTTGTCAAGCTGGCGTTTTTGTGACGCATTTTCGTATCTCATGGTTTTGGTGCACTGTTCATTTCGGGATTTCCCTTCCATCCTCTATGGTGTGCTTTGGGGCACTTCCTATGTGACACATATGCCGACAGAACCAGTTCAACCCATCACCAACTAGACACTTTTTACTATAATCCAAGTACACCCCACTTAAAAACAACCCTCTCACATTACCATACAAAACAATGCCCACAGCTAGATTTTCAACACATCTTTTCTCTCCACAACCCCACGATTCCACTTTTACCATCAAAATTCTCATCGACTTTACCCGCCACCTTTTCCCCGCCATGACCCAAATATTCACCGACCCAGAATTTCCCACAGATTTCCAGCATTTCCATCATTTCCAGCATTTGCCTCGTATTCCTTACCATCAAATATATCGTCTCCTTAACATACTTCACTACTATCGGTCATATCACTACAGTCGTTGTTGTCGTTACCATAAATGTTATTATAGCAACAGTCGTTGTTGTCGCAACCATCGGTCTTATTGCTACATTCGTTGTTGTTGTTCTTACCTTCGGTGTTATCCCTGTTATAGTTAACATCGGTGTTATCGTTACCATCGCTATGTTATCACGGTTATCGTTAACATTGTTGTTATCGCAGTCATTGTTTGTCCTCGCTGATTACATTGTTTATGTAATAATGAGCAACATCAGCTCATCACCATCATGTGTCATGCCGGTAAGCGTGGGCGGCCATGTTTTGCCTTGTCACTCGATCACCAGAATCGTGGATCAGCTCAGTGTTCTTGTCTCGATCATACCACGTTGCCAGGCCATTCAGGTATTTACTTTTCTGCCGTCCCCTTGTTATCTTACCCTCGATCTTGCCAGTTGTCACCAAGTTCTCCAATTTATTTCTTCTCATAACGTGACCAAAAAATTATGACTGTCTACGTCTAATTTCTCTAATCAGTTTACGGTTTTCATGTGTTTCTTGTAGGATTAGGTCATTGGCTTTTCTGTCTGTCTATGGTATTCTTTGCATTCTCCAGGCAGCTCAAGTCAATTGTAAACATCCGACCCGGTGAAGATTCGAACTCATGACCACAGGTAGGCGTTTAGATACTACGTTACCAAATCTTCCATGGTTAAAGCAAATTTAAAAAAAAAAAAAAAATACGAGACACGACTTCTTGTGTGAAGTGAAACAATCTAACTAAATAATCTTGTCAATGTAATTCAGTGGACGAAAATGTAATTTATTAAAGTGAGACATTCGAATACAGATGTGTTATCTCAATTTTACAAGAGAAATAACTCGCACTAGAGGCACTAGAAACGTTTGCCTGTGGGTCCTGACAAAAATCACTTAATGTTTTAATTGGACACCTGTAATTGGTATTTATACATCAATTTGTGAATGCTATCCTTTCTCGGATTTTTGGCTAAGATCAATGTGTAATATCTGCACTTGATGTTGCCAGAGCCACCTGCAGAGGCAGTTATCCGAATGACACATTGGGACATGGGGACCTGATGGGGCGGCTCTGGCCCTTGGGGGAACAGAGAGCCCTTATTTCTTTAAAAAGAAAATGTCTCTAAAACTAAATTTCTTCCAGTTTAAAGTTTAAACAATTCAAAGTATCACCCAACAAGCGTCCCATTCTACCAATGAGACTGAAACAGGTAGGTATGTCTTCGAGAGAGCAAGAGAGATAGATAGATAGATAGAGAGGGAGAGAGAGAGAGAGAGAGAGAGAGAGAGAGAGAAATAGAGAGAGAAAGAGAGAGAAATTGGTCCCTCCTGGTTTTCGGAGGAGCAGCCTGTGGTGAACGGAGAGATAGATAGATAGATAGAGAGAGAGAGAGAGAGAGAGAGAGAGAGAGAGAGAGAAATAGAGAGAGAAAGAGAGAGAGAGAGAGAGAGAGAGAGAGAGAGAGAGAGAGAGAGAGAGAGAGAGAGAGAGATCAAAATGCCGCAAAACAACCAAAAGTGCTGAAAATTAAGAATCTTTTGTTGCAGGTGTCGTGGTCCTGAAAAGGGTCGGAGGCACTCATTAAGGTCCCATGTCATTGTGTCATTAGGATGACCGCCTCTGCATGCGACCCTGGCAAGGTCAAGCGCAGATTCTACACTTCTACTTTAGCCAAGGGGACCGAAAGGTGATATTCAGTGTGATGACAAAAATTTCAAAAAATGAAAACACACTGCCAGAGAAAGTACAAAACTTTTAATGTAATATAGAAGTAGATAATAAAAATGCATTATTAAATTCTGCTATTTATAAAACAAAGCCACGATTTTTACAAAATTTGAAAAACTGACAAAAAGATTGTATTTTATCAATCTTGCTTTGTTTATCTCTAGTTAATATTATAAAATATTTTATAAAAGATTATTATAAATATTAAGCTATTTAAATCATATAAGATACTTTTGATTATTTTAGTGACGTCCCTTTAAACAATAAATGTTAGAATGTTATGCCCCTTACCTTCATTTTAATTACATATGTTCCTATTGAGGTGGGTATTTTTAAAGAATTTTAGAATGGCTTTTCCTTAATCGAGAATTTTTATTGTTTATTTTTTTTTTTTTTTGTAAATAAGGGCTCTCTGCACCTTCAAGTAGCAGAACCTCCCCATCAGGTCCCCACGTCCCTATGTGTCATTCGGATGACTGCCTCTACTAGTTGCCCTGGCAAGATCAAGTACAGATACTACATTTTCTTCTGTTTCTGCGTTCATCCGTTGTCATTGTGTCATTAGAATGACCACCTCTGCATGCGACTCTGGCAAGGTCAAACGCAGATTCTACACTTCTACTTTAGCCAAGGAGACCGAAAGGTGATATTCAGTGTGTTTAAGCCTTCGACAGGCCTGACAATAATTAAGAAAACAGTCCGAAGGAACCAAGACAGAAAGAACAAAATATAAAATGTTGCATGGAGGTAGATAACAAAAATGCATGTTACATTCTCCTCTTTATAAAACAAAGCCATGACTTTTACAAAAGTTTAAAAATTCGACGAAAAGTTTGTATTTTATCAATTATGGTCTATATACCTCTAGTTAATTATATAAAACATTTTATAAAAGATTATAAAAAATATTAAGTTATTTACATCATATAAGATAATTTTGATGCTTTCAGTAACGTCCCTTGAAACAATAAATGTTAGAATGTTATGTCCCTTATCCCCATTTTAATTACATATGTTCCTATTGAGGTGGGTATTTTAAAAAAAAATTAAAAATAGCTTTTCCTTAATCGAGAATTTTTTTTTTTTTTTTAAATAAGGGCTCTCTGCACCTTCAAGTAGCAGAACCTCCCCATCAGGTCCTCAAGTCCCTATGTGTCATTCGGATGACTGCCTCTACTAGTTGCCCTGGCAAGATCAAGTGCAGATACTTCACTTTCTTCTTCTGCGTTCATCCGTAGTCATTTTTTTTTTCTTCCAGACTCTGACTCTGACGTTATTGTGTTGTGCCTGTTTACAGCAGAGCTACTTTACTTGCGCCTTTAGGCCGACACATCCGACTTATGTGGGCATTTGTTGAACGGATTAACCTTCCCGGGTGTTTCAGGGGACATTCCACTCTTAAACTGTGACGGACATTTGACTCTCACTGTTGTGGTGTCATCTACATCCCAGATGGTCAAATTAGAACGGCCGAAGACATTCCGCTCAACCCTCAAGGGAAGGCAAGGCTAGACAATGGGCCCACCATCCCAGAAGGCTTCCATAATTACATAGCCGACACATAGCGCATTGGTACTGGGCTCACCAAAGGAATAGTCACGTCCTGCACATGGTTGATTAGCCTCAATTCCGTATAGTGAGCCCTCCGTTCACTACAGGCTGCTCCTCCGAAAACCAGGAGGGACCAATATGCAGACTGCCATACTGTGATTCACATTAATGTAATAACTGTAACAATCCAACAGTATGTATAATTCTTCGGCTCAATGAAATCTAACAACTAAGAGCAAAACTGGAGCCTCAACTGTTAAGTGAATGACGAAGCAGACTCCTGGCTTTCAATTATAAATGTCGCTGTTTAATTGTCACAGCTTACACAGTTTGTTTCAGCAAATTCTATAATTCCTAACTTAAAGGGCCTGTAGCACCAGGCTGACATTAAGTATGTTTGACATGAATATGTATTACTAGAACACAAATCTTGTTTTCTAAATATCAGCCATTTGTTCTATTCGTCCGCAGACGTTCCTCTGTCCATCCACCAAGTGTTCGTCTCACTGCTCTATAAATTATGTCTAATTTCTCTGCCCGCAGGTTCTTCAGTCTGTGGCGATATTCTGTAACATTTTGGCAATCTATTCTTTCGTCTGTTATTATCCTTCCAGCCACTGATCGTATGCCAATCCAATCCTTTGCATCGCCAATTTCTCCAGCATCCAAATTGCACTGCATTTTCGTTCCAACGTCCCCGCAAGTCTGCCGTTGCTATTGTCATCCGCGTGACGTTTTCGTTGTTGTCAACTCGTCTCTTAGATTTTGTGGCATTTTAGGCGTACAGTATTTTCTACATAATTTCTATGACGTCATTTCGTTTGCACTCGCTATATATATGAAGCTTTCGCTTCAGACTTCCACGTAATGGATTTGATAGCCAAGCAATATTCCATTTCGTGCCAATGGGACGCTTTTCCATCTTTGATAACGCTTACTCAGTGAGCTTTATATACTAACTGGGACACTTTTTTTCATCATTAATGCCAACACAGTAGTAGTACTTGCCGTCTTTACAGACGTATGGCACAAATAGCTGCTGGCTCAGCATCTCACCTCCATGCAGCAGAGGATGAGTAAAGGCCAGGCCCTCACAACTGGGGGATATTGACTTAGAAGCGTTCAGCCATATCCCTCAGCTTAGAGCCGTAGAAATTATGTCTGGACCAAGCATGTAGTGACACCTTGCAAATCATTCGGACTTTATAAGCAATGGATTTAGTATCCAAGGTATATTCCATTTTGATTCAGTTTCGCTTCAACCCCACAGAGGTTGCTAGTCGGCATCGGTTATGGTCCGAACTACGACGGTATTTGATCGTCCATACGACTCTGACTTTCGTTCTTGTTTAATGAAAACTAATCTTTTTTCACAAATGCTTTCGATTTTTGCGGCGATCCAAGAATTTCACCTCTAATTCCGCAATACGAATACCCCCGTTTAACACTGCTAATCATTACCTCCAGTTCCGAAAACCAACAAAATAGAACCGAGGTCCTATTCCATTATTACATGCACCATTATTCAGGCAGCCGAAGCCTGCTTTGAACACTCCAGATCCAACTACCAGATTTTTTTATTGCTACAACTTTAATATACACTATTGGAGCTGGAATTATCGCGGCTGCTGGCTCCAGACTTGCCCTCCAATAGATTCTCTTTACAGGGTCTGAAGTGTACTCATTCCAATTACGGGTTCTCGATAGAGTCCCGTATTGTTATTTTTCGTCACCGTGCCGGGAGTAAATTGTTCGCCTGCTGCCTTCCTTGGATATGGTAGCCGTTTCTCATGCTTCCTCTCCTGAATCGAACCCTGATTACCCGTTACCCGTTACAAACACGGTAAGCATGTCATGTACCATCGACATTTGATATGTCAGACATTTGAAAGATGCGTCGCTGGCATGTGTTGTTTGACTTCAATAATGATGATGATCATTCATTTCAACCAGTGGGGTTGAAAGTATGGAGCCGTGAGTTCTAAGATGGCTGATAAGGCGTATTTTGGCTCGAAATATTCTTTGACAATGTGGCCAAAGAATGCTTGACGTTCCAGGAAGAGAATCTCCTGCAGTGGTTTTTCTGTCCAGCCTCTTCTTCATAGCTCTTGCAGTCCTGGTTGCTTCACGAGTGTCCGCACCCTTGCGTAATGATGTACGCCACGAATTTCGGTCTTTGGCAGCAGTCTCCCAGGTGTCAAGATAAATTCTAAAAGCTTTCAGCGAGAGTGTCTTTAAAGCGTTTCCTCTGGCCGCGTTGTGAGTGTTTACCACAACGCAGCTCGCCGTAAAATAAATCGTTTAGGGAGCCTGTGATCTGGCATGCGAGTTAAGTGACCAGCCCAGCGAATCTGATTCTTCATTAGTAGAGTGTGGATACTGGGCATGGACGCTCTTTCTAGAACTTCAGTGTCTGGGATATTTTCTTGCCACTGAATCTTCAGTAGCCTAAAGACAAGACTAGAGAGAAGGCAATGGAAGACAAGACTATAGAAAAACTATATAAGACAAGAGTAGAGAAAAAACAATGCAAGACAAAAGCATCGAAAACAAAACTAGAGAAACAACAAGGAAGACTTGCTTATATAAAACAAGACTACAAAAAAAAATAGACCATAAGACTAGAGAAAAGACAATACATGTCAAAACTAGAGAAAAGACAATGCAAGACAAGACTAGAGAAAAGACAATGAAAGACAAGACTAGGGGGGGAAAAAAAAAACAAAAAACAAACAAACAATGCAAGACAAGACTCGCGAAAACAAGACTAGAAAACCGACAGCGTAAGAGAAGAATATAGACAAGGATACGCAAGATAAGACATCTCATTTGATGTATAGGTTTTGCAGATTAATGTTGTTGTCATGCAGCTACAATGTTTATAATTGTGTGTTGCTTGATGGACATTGCACAATGGTGTTATGTTTTACCATACGAATAGAGCCATTCTAAGAGTTGTATTTTCTCATTAATGCACTACTTATTCATAAGCAGTCGGTGTGCTCACTCTTAAACTTCCGTTGCACTGATGGCGATGTAAGGCGTTCAATTTCGAAACTTGCATTAAGTTGGACTTCAACGTTGACTTTTCTTTCACAAACCAAAGGCAAACTACAAACTACTGAACGTAAAATTTTATAGAAAATCAGTCGGGGGTTGATGGCAAGGTCCTGTAAAGGAGATGTAACATTGTTACTGATTCATGTTTAGGTCGTCTTCTAGGTTTGTTTATGTTGTTTATGTTGTTGTTGTTGTTGTTGTTGTTGTTGTTGTTGTTGTTTGTTGTTGTTGTTGTTGTTGTTGTTGTTGTTGTTGTTGTTGTTGTTGTTGTTGTTGACATAATTATGTTGCACCTGTTTAAATCAGGGTTGCGATATCTGTACATTTTGATGGTAGGTATACCCTTTCCCCCGCTAGCCTATGGGTCACCTTTGGGTAATGTGGAGAACCCTATAAGCCTACCTAGCAGGGCAGCGTGAAACGCCCACGCTTATAGGCAAATCATGTGATGATGATGAATATGAAACCACTTAATAGGTGGTACAATGAGCTGGAGTTCAACCGACAGATAGTTGTTGGTTATAGCTCAAGTTCACTACTGTAGGCAGAGGATTTCTTTATATGGTGAATACCTACTGTCCCCGACCTGTATGGTCGAGGCCAAGAAGGAAAGCAATGACTGACTAACTTATTTACATATGTCTAGCACACCGTGAACCGATAACTCACTGAATATCACATGACCCCTGAAACAGATATCATTAATACTCGCTGTTACACTGTAGCAGTTCTTATCGCTGTTATCGTTACCATCGCTGTTATCGTTAATACTCGGTGTTGTGCTACAGTCGCTGTTGTTGTTACCATCGTTGTTGTCGAGACTATCGGTGTTATTATAGCTACAGTCATTGTTGTCGCTACGATCGGTTTATTATCGCTACAGTCGTTGTTGTAGTTAACATCAATGTTGTCGCTACCTTCGATATTGTCGCTACAGTCGTTGTTGAGCTACCATCGGTGTTATTATCGCTTTTATTTATCGAGTTTGAAGTGCAACAGCTGATCCAGAGTAACACACATCAAGGTGACATAGTCATCTACACCGATGGGTCAGTGGTGAGAAACAGACGTAGTGGTTGAGGCTTTATTGCAAATGCTAATGGACGAGTCTTGAAAAAGGAGAGTCTGGCATATGAGACTACGACCTCCAGTATGAGGATGGAGGTGGAAGCAGTAACAGCGGAATTCCGTTGGCTAGAGAAGACTACAGCAACACACGTTGTATTCATTACGGATTCAAAGAGTATACTTAGTAAGATGGAGACAGGAATGTTTTGTGTGGAATGGCTCTTGTCGCTTCAGAGGTCACAGATTATGAGAATTGTATGGATATTTTGCCCTGGCCATGCGGAGTGCGGGGGAATGAACAGGCTGATAGGCTAGCAGGGAATGCACCTCTTGGTGGCAAATTGCCTATGGACAAGGGGGAGGTGGTCGTGAGCTTGTGGGACCAGGTGGAGAAGGCGGAGGAACAGATTGAGAACCCATATGTGGAAAGAATGAGACTGCGGGGGGTCGCCAGGGGTTCTGGAAGAATCTCAAAACTAAGAGGGAAGACCAGGAGAACTCTTAATCAGATAGCGGTGGGAACGATTAGTAGTGTGACAATCGCTGGCTGTTGAACGAGGGGACGGAGCACGTTTGGGAATGTCCTGAGTGCAGTGATGTCGGTTCTTAACTCAACTCAACTCAACTCAACAGTCACCCATTATGATGTTTATTTCTGAATTTTTACATTACTTCAAAGCACCCATTTACGCCGTTTCTCTGATTTTCGATGACATCGCAAAACATAATTTTCTTGGCATCTGTAAAGAAGGTAGTTTGCCATTACTTTCTTTCTTAGCAGTGACCATAATGGTCAATGACCGTAGCCATTGTCTCCCAAAAAACAAGAGGTTCTCGGAATTATTTTTTTTTAATGGTGGTTTTGTTTATTTGATCTGGTAGCAAGTTCCTAATCACGCCAATTTTGCTCGCGGAAATAACATTACAGTATAATAAAATTATTTTTTTTAAATGTTGCATATTCCTTATAGGACGTTGCAGTCAACACCAGCATTTTCAGCTCCTGTTGATGTCCTAGGTAAGTATTTACGTTTAGTAGTTTGCCATTGCTTTCTGAACGACCTACTCACACTCCTCCATACGTTACCAGCGCGGCGCGATCCGCTGCCGAATCTCCCGCAGCTGTTTTCCCTACGTGAATATACGGGATTACGAACAACGTAGCTAACGCCCTGGCCAGGGGTACCGGCCAAAATAAAATTAATAATAATAATAATAATAATAATAATAATTGTAATAATAATAGAGTGACAGTTATACACGCCTTGAGACACAATGGACCTATGGCGCCAGACCCATATTTTGAATCGACCAATCGGCGCTCTTTGGGTGATGTGGTCAGTATCACACCTGCCGCCTTTAATTCCCAAGCCATTTCCGGATATCCATTTTAGGCAGGGACGACCTGGCAGTTCCGGTCAATTGTAAACATCCGACCCGGTGCAGATTGGAACTCATAACCACAGGTGTGCGTGAAGACACTATGCTACCGCGGCTTCCATGGTTAAAGATTACTTTATAAGAAAGAAATAGAAAGATAAAACTTCTTGTGTAAAGTGAAACAGTCTAAGGAAATATTCTTGTCAATGTATTTCAGTGGACGAAAATGTAATTTATTAAAGTGAGACCATCTAATACAGATGTGTTATCTCAATTTTACAAGAGAAATAACTCGCACTAGAGCACTAGAAACGATTGCCTGTGGGTTCTGACAAGAATCATGTAATGTTTGAATGGGACACCCTTTATTTCTAATGTTTTGCATATAAGGATATGCTGTCAACATCAGAATCTTTCAGCTGTATGTTGATTTCTTGGCAAGATTACGCTCAGTAGTTTGCCATTGCTTTCTGAGCGGCCGGCTCAGTTATCCCGCAAGTCACCAGCGGGGGTCGAACCGCTCCCAGCTCTCGCCCTGCTACGAGACTCTGCGTGATTAACGGGATTACGGAGAAAGTGTTGTAACCCCTCGGCCAGAGAGACCGACCATTATTTCTACTAACATCAATTTATGAATGCATTCCTTTCTTGGTCTTGTGGCTAAAATCAAAGTATGGTATCTACACTTGATCTTGCCAGGGCCACCAGCAGAGGCAGTCATTCGAATGACACACAGGGACGTGGGGACCTGACGGGGCGGTTCTGGCCTTGTGGGAACAGCTAGCCCGTATTTTTGTTTTTAAAAAACGTTTCTCTAAAACTAGATTTCTTTCAGTTTATACAATTCACACTATCACTCAACAAGTGTCCCATTTTACCAATTAGATTGAAACAAGTAGGTGTGTCTTGAGAGAGAGAGAGAGAGAGAGAGAGAGAGAGAGAGAGAGAGAGAGAGAGAGAGAGAGAGAGAGAGAGAGAGAGAGAGAGAGAGAGAGAGAGAGAGAGAGAAAGAGAGAGAGAGAGAGATGTCGTGAAACAATCAAAAGTGCTGAAAATTAAGAATCTTTATTTTTCACAGGGGTCGGTGTTAGAAAGTGGGTTAGAGCCGTCAATTAAGGTCCCACGTTACTATGTCATTTGGATGATCACCACTGCATGTGGCGCTGGCAAGATCAAGTGCATATTCTACACTTCTACTTTAGCAAAGGCCAGTCTCCCTGGTCTAGGGGTTACACGACTAACTCCGTAATCCCGTATACTTTCGTGAGTAATGTGACGTGCGCGAGAATTGGTAGCGGTTCTCTCCTCGTCGATAACTTACGGGGTATGTGAGCCGGTCGCTCAAAAATTAATGGCAAACTACTGAGCGTAATCTTGTCAAGAAATCAACAGGCTATGTACTGTAGAGAATATGCGAACAAAAAAGGAAAACTAGCCAAGGGGTCCAAGAGGTGATATTTAGGGTGTTTGGCCTTTGACAGGCCTGACAAAATTTTTATTGTCTAGATTAGTCTGTCCATTTCCGTGAAAGCACAAAACATTTAATGTAAAATAGAGGAGGATTAAGAACATGCGTTATTAAATTCTTATGGGTATAAAACACAACCATGATTTTTACACAAATTTTAAAAATGACTTAAAATTGTTACCATATCATTTATAGTTTACATACTTATTAGCCAATTTTATTTACAACTTTATGAAAGATTATTAAAAGTACTAATTCATTTAAATCATATAACACACTAAAGGTGATTTCAGTAATGTCCCTTTAAAGAATAACTGTCATATAGTGTTATGTCCCTTTCCATAATTTTAGGTGCACGTGTGTCGCATGATTGCGCACTCCGTCTTGTTCACATCTGCACATCACAACTTTAAAACACACTTCTCACTAAAGGTTTGCACTAGGGAGAATTGGAATGCTAGGAATGTAGCGTCAACATTATTAATAGCTGTGACACCCAATGATGGACAGATCATGTGGTCTAAGCCTGTTCAATTCATTGGTTAACCTAGAATAATCGCGTCGCCCGCGAAATGTTTTGGGTCCAGCGACGCTAAATTTCAAGCACATGCAGATCGACCGGCAAAGCATCCAGATGTGGTTTAGGTCTCTGTATGTCCCTCATCCTGATTCAGAAGGAAAGCTTCAGACGAAATTATGCCTGAGTTTGTTTATTTCTGAGTCAGGTAAAGCTTTAAGTATGAGAGTGTGTGTGTGTAAGTTCCGGCACGAATATATATATTTATTCTTCTATTAGAAGATAGAAACCAACTTTCAACCAGTCCCAAGATGGCTACTCTCTGCCAGCGCTGATGTAGATATCTGACGCCCTCTATCTTTCGTTTCCAGAAGAGTTGCTGTACAATCACTATGTCTTAAGCTGTGAAAAGAGGCACTGAAGCCCATACTGCTACTCCTAAACTACTAGCTGTCTGACTGCGTTCAGAGCAGGTTAGTACAGGATAAACTATGATCTGTGTGCTCTAGGTGTCGCCTTAGTTGCAATCCACAGCGAACCGCCAACACACGCGAATGTGAGAAGGAGGAATGAAAGACTCTACCTCTTATCTTATATGTCCGTGGCGTGAAGACAGATTGTGAGTGTAACTGTTTAGCATCCATGACTGGTCCAGCATTTATACTGCTGTGATTTATTCGAACAAGCATTTAGCACTCTGACCGAACCACAGTCCAGCTAACAGACTAACACCGGCACTCAAGTAAACGAATAAAAGAAGAATGGTGTTAGATTGAGAGAATGAGTACAATGTGGTGTCTCATCTTTCTTTCACTCTGTATATATATATGTGTGTTATTGAATGAGAGGCAGTGTAAATCCTCATAAGGAACATTTCACATAGACCTCCACATTCATACCAATTATATGTTACTTATATTAACTTTAGAGTTAAATATTTAATGTATGTTTCTTTACATTATTACTTTGATGCAACATGTGGAATGTAGTTGATTAAACCATCACCCTGTTTGACGGAGTAAGTAAAGGACATAATATGCTTTCATGCATAAGCACTTCTAAACTGTCAGGGGGAAATATCACCCCAGTGTCAGAAGAAGTAAGTAAAGGAAATGACAGAAGAGGTGAGAGGGTATAAACAGGAAAGTATCCAGGCAGACTAAAACAATGGTGGCAGCACTGATTGGTAACATGAGTTAATATGTATGAGATGAACAATCATCCTATTCTGTTCCATTACTATGTAGGGATCAGATATGCTGGGTACATCTCATCATTTACTCTCCATCATTCTTTTCTAGCCTTGTCAGTCACTGTGTCTGTGTCCTCTGTGAGAACATCAGCCAACAGGCCACTAGGTACAAGTGCAGTAAAAGAAAGCTTGCCCAATATAATTGCTGATGTCTAATGCCAGTACAAGGAGACACACTGTAGCTCTTAACTTGTAGGTACTTCCTGAATCTGCTACCTTCTGTAACTCATGTCTGTAAACCCTTTTCATTCTTGTCCACTGGAGAATCATCATCCTTTGGCTAGATATAAATGTGTTCACCATGTTTATCCACCTCAGGTGAGGATGACGGTGTTCGCAGATTGTCATGATCCAGAGGTGCAGAACATTGCCCAATAATGTACAATGGCTGTCAACCTAGAGCAGATCTGTAATATAAAGGTGCAACAGGAATATGTGGCCAGGACCAAGAATATTCAATGAGTCCCCACTGAACTGTGCCCAAACCTGATCTGTGTTTCATGATTGATCTGGTGATTGACTATATCTGAAGTGTAGAAACAGTTCTAAGATCATTTGGATCAATTTTATAATTCACAAGAGACTTGCAAATTACTAATTTAAAGCTGAAGTCTGATAGACAATTTCATACGAAAGAACTGTTATCATAAGTTATTCATTCCAGAAAGTTCTCCGGAATATGTGTAGATTTGTTTATTCCAAATCACTTACAGATTCATGGAAATTTCACAAAAAGAACAGTGTTATAGTGCAGAGACATTGTTAGGTGGTCCAGAGTGGTCCAGTGATGAAATGCCAGAACAACAATAGATCTTTTCAGGAGTTCTAATCTCCATTGTGTTTTTGGAACCTGATCCTGTAGACTAATATGTTTGTTCATATGTCATAATGCATCACTGGTTACTTCCACAGGTTTTTATTTTGATTAATAAACCAAATTAACTGTTCCTGCATTCTTCTGTCAAGTCCATTGTGGTGTAGCAAAACATTTTATTATCTATGTGTTTAGTTAGTGAAACTACTTCACATAAAGGTAGTATCTGGAACTACAGGTGACTGGGTAAACACTAATAGACAGCTAAATTCTGTCCTATTGTAATCTCCCAGGTTCCAGGTTACTCAGAAAAGGGAACTTTACATTTTATTAATTCCTGTGACCATTTCACCTAAAAGAGAAAATGATCATAGGTGGGGGACTCTAGGGCTAATTTAGTTTCTCTTTTTCGGGAAGGAAGATTTTGGAGGGAAGAAATTAATTTTCCTGGGAAAACTCCTAGATTTCCAGAGCTATTATGGGTCACTTTGGCTTCCAAGAACCCATCCCCTCCAAATGAAATCAGTCCCATCCTCATAGCTTTACTTCATTGTGGGGTAAGTCAGAGTGGGTACTGCTTCCAACTCCCAACATGTCACAATGTGTTTTCTTTTTAAATGTTTTAAAATAACTTTTCTTTAATCGAGAATTTGTTTGTTTGTTGTTGTTTTTTTTTTTTTGTTTTTTTTTTTTTGTTTTAAATAAGGGCTCGTTGTTTCCCCAAGTACCAGAGCCACCCCAACAGGTCCCCACGTCCTTATGTGTCATTCGGATGACTGCGTTCAACGGTAGTGTTTTTTCCCCAGACGTAATTGCGTTGTGCCTGTTTACAGCAGAACTGCTTTATTTATGCCTTTAGGCCGACACATCCGACTTCTGCTGACTTTTGTTGACTGAGTTAGGTGTTTCGAGGGACATTCCACTTGCACTCTGAGACGGACATTGGACTCTCACTTTTGCGGTGTCATCTACATCCCAGCTGGTCAAGTTAAAATGGCCGAAGACTTCCAGAACAAACCCTCAAGGGAAGGCCGGGATAGACCATGGGCATTCCCCGCCATCCAAGGAGGCTTCCATAATTGCAGAGCTAACACATAGCGCTCTGGTACTAGGTTCACCCAAGGAATCGTCACGTCCTGCATAAGGCTGCTTAGCCCCACTTCAGTATATTGGGCCTCCCGTTCACCACAGGCTGCTTCTCCGAAGACCAGGAGGAACCAGTATGCAGACAACCTCCACACAGCAAGATTTCGCTTCGGACTTCAATGTAATGGATTTGCTAGCCAAGCAATGTTTCATGTCGTGCCAATGGGACGCTTTTCCATCTTTGATAACGCTTATTCAATGAGCTTTAGATACTGACTGGGACGCTTTTTCACCACTAATGCCCACACAGTAGTGGCACTTGCCGTCTTTACAGACGTAAGGCTCAACATCTCACCTCCATGCAGCAGAGGATAAATAACCGCCAGGCCCTCACAACTGGGGGATATTTACATAGAGGCGTGCAGCCATATCCCTTAACTCGTAGAGCCATAGTAAAAAAGATCCTGGGCCAAGCATGCAGTGGCACCTTGAAAATAATTCGGACTTTATACGCAATGGGTTTGCTAGCCAAGGCATATTCCATTTTGTTTCAGTTTCGTTTCAACCCCACAGGGGTTGCAAGTCGGCTTCGGTTATGGTAAGAATTACGACGGTATCTGATCGTCTTCGCGACTCTGACTTTCGTTCTTGATTAATGGAAACCGCTCCCAGCTCTCGCCCTGCTACGATACTCTGCGTGATTAACGGGATTACGGAGAAAGTGTTGTAACCCCTCGGCCAGAGAGACCGACCATTATTTCTACTAACATCAATTTATGAATGCAATCCTTTCTTGGTCTTGTGGCTAAAATCAAAGTATAGTATCTGTGACATGTTTGATGGATTACAGAGGACCTAGTTAGTAGTGTTCTCTGGAAATGTATCTTGAATAATAAATAACCAAGATAAAGGATGTGATTTTGCACGTTTGTTCTAGAGGTCTCTCAATGAGATGATTAATCATTCCCGCAATAGCCTTTTTGGAGAACCATTTTTCTTTGGCTCAAACCCCCCAAAAAAAGGTTTCCTAAAGACCAAAAGGAGATCTGAACTATTCGCCACAGAACAACTGAGGATCGACTTCACTCATTATACTGTTGTCAGTGTGCTGTTCGTCCGGCACATTAGATCTTCCCTTATTTATTTTGTGTCAAAAGTGACCTACATCAGTTGTCCAAGTATATCTTGGGACTTTAGGTTTCAATAGTAACAAATAAACTCAACAATAACTGCACATAACATCTGTTGAACAAGGCATCTACGTGACAGGTTCTTGACAAGAGTGGGACATACATTTACATAGAATTGTTTACACTACAATTGTACAAGACATACATCATGAGAGATACTTGACAACATCTATACAGGACTTTTCACAATATCTGTACAACCACAGTAACTTAAGACAGTCACCAGGTACAATACTTGACAGCAACTGTACAAGACATTCTCCTGAGACATGTACTTAAAACACTGATTCATTAAATACACTTTATTGAGCTGATGGTGAGTCGAGTGATGACCATTGTTTCATCTCCTGGCATGTCAACACTTCAACAAATACATATAAAACGTACAAAATATGTCACACATGCATGTAGATAAACATGATACACCACCTCCCCTTTTACTCCACAAACCAATCACTAACTCTCCTCCTCCTCTCTAATATCTAACTACACCACTCAGTTACAGTATCTGTCTTCAATTCCTGTCTCTTGGGAATTTAGGAAATCCTATCCATGGGAAACTCAAGGAAGAAACTACTGTTCTGGGTCTGTTGCACCATTTTATCATCAGCAATTGATGTTGGACAAGCTCCAGGTAGCAGCTTTCCCAGAATAAGCTTCATGGCAGATTCATTCCTCTTGAAGACAAGATTTGGTATGATGATACGGTATTGCATCTCACGGTTGATCTGGCTGTCTGTGAATGCTGTCACTGGGTACTTAAATAATGACATCCATAATGTCCAATACATTGCAGCTACTCACTTAGCCAGATCAACTTCCCTTACTGTTCATGTCACATTCTTTAATCACTGTGTGAGCACCAGGCTGGATATTTTCTAAGTTAAATCCTAGATAAACTATCACTGCAAGTTACTTCACCAGTTTTCTATGAAAAAGACGTGATGTTATTCTCAGTTGACATTTGATTGAATCAAAGATCACTGTCCAGCTCACCATATTTATAGTGCTTCAGATTGTGTTTTGCTCCCATTTGTGCATTCAGCTGTTAGAGAGCTGAGAGAAAATCTTCTTAGATTTTCCTGCCTTTTGATAGGGAGTCAATTCTGGATCTAGGACTTCTGGTTAGAGGTCCCAGATGATATATGGAAGCCTCTCCACCATCCTGTTTGTTCTCTGTTGATATACAAAATGGCACAACATCTCTTTACATGTGTTAAAAATATAATGTTATCATACACCAACATACACAGATTGGAGATGGGGAGGAAAGGGAGGATGTTGTGCAAGCACACCTCTCCTGGTTGATAATGAAGTGTAGTTCACTTGGATGTACTGTTGGTGATATGTTTTATTATTCACCTCCATCTGTGGTAATCACAAGTCTATATCCTGAGACATGGGTAGCTTACACAATTACAAGCATTTGAAGGCAAGCAGCATGAGCAAGCATTGTGACATAGCAACATGAGACAGGCATTGTGAATCAGTACATGAACATGCATGTTGAGGAAAATGGAAAATAGGTATTTACAACTGCAATATGCAATATGTGTTAAACTAATGGCAGTTACCCAATTAGCAGACCAGACATCCATTCTAATGGTTGTTATGTTGGTACATGAATGTCCTATTCCATACCCACTCACACAGCAATGCCAGACCTCACCCCTTTTCTCAGACAGACTTGGCTCACAAGTACATCATCATCATCATGTGTTCTTTCCCCACTGAGTATCTACCACAGTAGGTAACAGAAGCTCAATTGCATAAGCAATTGTTCACATATGCACCAATCACATATGGGAAAAACATGTTTAGTCCTTGTAAATTTGCATGAGCCATACATTATATTCAGCCGACTAAGACACAGGTTCACACATCTATGGTTCTCTTAAGAACTAGTTTATATGAACCAACCAACAGTAGAGGTACCAGTGTAATACTTCACAGAGACATTATATTAATTCTCTTGAGCTTAATTTAGCCACCAGGCATCACATGAACTTAGCAATTCTGTCCTGTTTACATATGGATATTGAAGCATCTTTCCTTCCACTAGATGTGAGAGGCTATTTATTAAACCACCAACTCACTCACTCCAACAGTCTCAGCATTTATAAAGGAACTTATACATGTTTCATCACTCATTCCAATCCAGACTGCCAAATATGAACTTGCGAGAGCAGTGTACAGTTGGGTTACGAATGAGTCATGATAGGCATTTAGGAATGCACAAGGGTTTGCGAATTTGCATTGCGTGTAATTTACATTCATCAAGCATACGCACCCATTCACAACAGAGGAATGATATGCACTTGGAGTATTACAGCGTGAAAGACCTGTCAATGTTGAAGAAGCAGTATTCAGAATACTGGCGCACAGAAGTTAGGTTTTCACTTTCACATATTCTTCATAAAATACTCATCTATTCTTCTCTTTCGTTCACTAGGCATAGCCACAACATTAAAGTATGTTTTAAAGTGGTACCTGTTGTCCAGAGAACAATATATTATCGAATCTTTAAGGGCATGTTGTGTCATCACATCACAAACTAGCGACCGCTCTGGTTGGAATCCCCGCTCAAACTAATTAGATTTTAAAATGTGGCCCAGGAATAGCGTGGGCTCATTACTTATTAGCCAATGGAAATGCAAGCGCATACCGCTGCACTACCCCACCGCATTCTGGAACCTACTATCTAAGAATAGCCCTTCTATCGGGGATGGTCTCCGTTCAGACTTAAAGTATTTTTATGAATGTGTCGGGCTGGGAATGTGGGGTCTGATCCATCATGTTACAGTCAGTATGTTTTTCATCTTGCAAAAGGCTGCCTTCGCCATGGCGATTCTTGTTCTAATCTCTTCAAGGCATCTCCCATCAGATGTTATGACTGTTCCGAAATGATATCTGTCGGCTTCTCTTCAACCTCATCCACCAACTGCACCCATGGCTGCACATAAGCCTGATCGGGAGGCTAAACGGGTACTCCAACTTGCCCAAGGGTGTCCCGTAGGCTAGCGAAGGGAAGGAAGTACCTTACTTCTCCTTTGATAGGGGATAACCCTACCCCGCTAGCCCGATATCAGCTGCGTGTCTTTGAATGCTGCTTTTGAAGCGAAACAGAAAGAACATGTCAAAATCGTGACGAAAAATGCTCGCTCTTTGTATTACTTTTTAAAATAAAAACAACATAAGAATTATGTTGTGTGTGTGTGAGTGTGTGTGTGTGTGTGTGTGTGTGTGTGTGTGTGTATGTGTGTGTGTGTGTGAGTGTGTGTGTGTGTGTGTGGTTTTGTTTAATTGATCTGGTAGCAAGTTCCTAACCATGCCAATGTTGCTCGCGTAAATAACGCGATAGTATAATGAAACTAATAATAATAATAATAATAATAATAATAATAATAATAATAATAATAATAATAATAATAATAATAGAATGACAGTTATACACGCCTTGAGACACAATGGCCGTATGGCGCCATACCCATATTTTGAATCGACCAATCGGCGCTCTTTGGGTGATGTGGTCAGTATCACACCTGCCGCCTTTAATTCCCAAGCCATTTCCGGATATCCATTTTAGGCAGGGATGACCTGGCAGCTCCATCCATCCATCATGTGCCATGCCGGTAAGCGTGGGCGGTCATGTTCTGCTATCTCACTCGATCAAGAAAGTCGTGGATCAGCTCCAAGTTCCTGTCTCGACTATGCTATGTGGCCAATCAATCCAGGTATTTACTTCTCGGTCTCCCGCTTGGTCTCTTCCCTTCGATCATGCCAGTTGTCACCAAGTTCTCCAGTTCATGTCTTCTCATAACATGCCCAAAAATGTTGACAGTCTACGTCTAATGGCTCTAATCAGTTTATGATCTTCATTTGTTTCTTGAAGGACTTGCTCATTGATTTTTCTGTCCGTCCATGGTATTCTTTGCATTTCCCTCAGAAACCACATTTCCAATAGCTTTTCCTTAATTGAGAATTTTTTTTTTTTAAATAAGGGCTCGCTGCACTTCAAGTAGCAGAACCACCCCATCAGGTCCTCAAGTCTTTATGTGTCATTCGGATGACTGCCTCTACTAGTTGCCCTGGCAAGGTCAAGTGCAGATACTACACTTTCTTCTTCGTCTGCGTTCATCCCTGGTTGTTTTTTTTTTCCCAGACTCTCACTCTGACGTTATTATGTTGTGCCTGTTTACAGCAGAACTATTTTACTTGCGCCTTTTTGCCGAAACATCAGACTTTTGCGGACATTTGTTGACCTGGTTAACCTTCCCGGGTGTTTCGAAGGACATTCCACTTTCACTCTGACGATATTGCATTGTGCCAGTTTACCGCCGAGCTACATTACATGCGGCTTTAGGCCGACACATCCGACTTATGTGGGCATTTGTTGAACGGATTAACCTTCCCGGGTGTTTCAAGGGACATTCCACTCTTACTCTGAGACGGACATTGGACTCTCATTGTTGTGGTATCATCTACATCCCAGCTGGTCAAATTAGAGCGGCCGAAGACATCCCGGTCAACCATCAAGGGAAGGCAAGGCTAGACAATGGACCCACCATCCAAGAAGGCTTCCATAATTACAGAGCCAACACATAGCTCACTGGTAGTAAGATCACCCAAGGAATCCTCACGGCCTATACCTGGCTGCTAAGCCTCACTTTCGTATATTGGGCATTTCATTTGCCACAGGCCGCTCCCCACGCAAACCAGGAGAGGTCAGACTGCAGATGACATCCACCCAGCGTGCTTTCGGTTCGGACTTTCCACAAAATGGGTTTGCTAGCCAACCTGTATTCCGATTCGTGCGTCTGGGTCGCTTTCTCGATTCTTATAGTTGTGGTGTTATCCCTATTCCAGCTGGCTCACCTAGAACAACCGGAGACATCCAGGTGGGCCTTCAAGGAAAGGCAGGGGCAGACCATGGGCATTTCCCGCCATCCAAAAAGGCTTCCGTAACTGCAGAGCCGACGCATAACGCTCTGGTACTGGGCTCACCCAAGGAATCGTCACGTCCTGCACATGGTTGCTTAACCTCACTTCCGTATATTGAGCCCTTCGTTCACCACAGGCTGCTCCTCCGAAAACCAGGCTGCCTTCCTTGGATATGGTAGCCGTTTCTCATGCTCCCTCTCCGAAGTCGAACCCTGATTCCCCGTTACAAACACGGTAAGCATGTCATGTACCATCGATATCTGATAGGTCAGACATTTGAAAGATGCGTCGCGGGCATGTGTTGTTTGACCATTAAGAATGATGATGATCATTCATTTCAACCAGTGGGGTTGAAAGTAAGTTCTAAGATGGCTGATATGACCTATTTTGGTTCGAAATGTTCTTTGACAATGTGGACAAAGAATGCTTGTCGTTCCAGGAGGAGAATCTCCTGCAGTGGTTTTTCCGTGCAGCTTCTTCTTCACAGCTCTTGCAGTCCTGGTTGCTTCACAAGTGTCCGAACCCTTGCGTAATGATGTACTCCACGAATCTCGGTCTTTGACAGCAGTCTCCTAGGTGTCAAGATCAATTCTAGAAGCTTTCAGCGAGAGTGTCTTTAAAGCGTTTCCTCTGGCCCCGTTGTGAGCGTTTACCACAACGCAGCTCGCCGTAAAAAATTCGTTTAGGGAGCCTGTGATCTGGCATGCGAGTTAAATGACCAGCCCAGCGAATCTGATTCTTCATTAGTAGAGTGTGGATACGGGGCATGGACGCTCTTTCTAGAACTTTAGTGTCAGGGATCTTGTCTTGCCAATTAATCTTCAATAGCATAAAGACAAGACTAGAGAGAAGGCAATGGAAGACAAGACTATAGAAAAATCAATATAATACTAGAGTATGGAAAAGACAATGAAAGACAAAAATAGAGAAAAGACAATGCAAAAACTCGTGAAAACTAGAGAAAAGACAAGAGTAAAGAAAAGACAATGCAAGGCAAAAGCATCGAAAACAAAACTAGAGAAACAACAATGGAAGACTTGCCTATACAAAGCAAGACTACCAACAAAATAAAACACACACACACACACGCAACAATAAAAAAAACAGTAGACGATAAGACTAGAGAAAAGACAACACAGGTCAAAACTAGAGAAAAGACAATGCAATACAAGAATAGAGAAAAGACAATGAAAGACAAGACTAAAGAAAAGACAATGCAAGACAACACTAGAGAAAAGACAATGAAAGACAAGACTAGAGAAGAAAAAAAAATCAATGCAAGACTCGCGAAAACAAGACTAGAGAACCGACAGCGAAAGAGAAGAATATAGACAAGGATACGCAAGACAAGACATCTCATTTGATGTATAGGTTTTACAGATTAATGTTGTTGTCATGCAGCTACGATGTTTATAATTGTGTGTTGTTTCATGGACATTGCACAATGGTGTTATGTTTTACCGTACGAATAGAGCCATTCTAAGAGTTGTATTTTTGTCATTAATGCACTACTTATTCATAAGCAGTCGGTGCGCTCACTCTTAAACTTCCGTTGCACTGATGGCGATGTAAGGCGTTCAATTCCCAAACTGGCTTTAAGTTGGACTTCAATGCTGACTTTTATTTCACAACCCAATGGCAAACTACTGAACGTAAAATTTTATAGAAAATCAGTCGGGGGTTGAAGGCAACTTCCTGTAAAGGAGATGTAACATTGTTACTGATTCATGTTTAGGTCGTCTTCTAGGTTTGTTTATGTTGTTGTTGTTATTGTTGTTGTTGACATAATTATGTTGCACCTGTTTAAATCAGGGCTGCGATATCTGCACATTTTGATGGTAGGTACACCCTTTCCCCCGCTAGCCTATGGGTCACCTTTGAGCAAGGAGGAGAACAACATAAGCCTACCTAGCAGGGCAGCGTGAAACGCCCACGCTTATAGGCAATTCATGTGATGATGATGAATATGAAACCACTTAATAGGTGGTACAATTAGCTGTAGTTCAACCGACAGATAGTTGTTGGTTATAGTCTCAAGGTCCCTACAGTAGGCAGAGGATTTCTTTATAGGGTGAATACCTACTATCCCCGACCAGTATGGTCGAGGCCAAGAAGGAAAGCAATGACTGGCTAACTTATTTACATATGTATAGCGTACCGTGAACCGATAACTCACAGAATATCACATGACCCATGAAACAGATATCATTAATACTCGCTGTTACACTGCAGCAGTTCTTATCATCGCTGTTATCGTTAATACTCGGTGTTGTCGCTACAGTCGTTGTTGTAGTTACCATCGTTGTCTGTCGCTAATATCGGTGTTGTCGCTAACATCGGTGTTTATATCTCTCAGTGGCTGTTGTCGCTACCGTCGATCGTATCGCTACATTCGTAGTTGTGTTTGCCATCGATTATGTCGCTAACATCGTTGTTATTTTCTCTACAGTCGATGTTGTCGCTATCATGGTGTTATTTTCGCAACAGTCGTTATTGTCGCTACCATTGGTGTTGTCATCCCTACAATCGTTGTTGCGTTACCATCGGTGTTATTATCTCTACAGTCTTTGTTGTCGCTACCATGGTGTTATTATCTCTGCAGTCGTTCTTGTTGCTAGAATGGTGTTGTTATTGCTACAGTCGTTGTTTTGTTACTATCGATATTTTTACTATCATATGTTTAATCGCTACAGTCGTTGTTATGACTGTTCCGAGATAATTGTACCGATTCACTTGTTTAAGAATGTTTCCATTTACTTGTATATTACACTGTGGTATTTACTTCTTCTTAGTGACGACCATAATCTGTGTCTTCTTACAATTTAATTCTAACCCAAGTTGTTCACTGTGAAACGCTCGAATTTACTACTTGTAGTATTTACTTCTCTGTCTTCCTCTTGTTCTCTTTCTCTCGATCTTGCCAGTTGTCACTAAGATCTCCAATTTATTTCTTCTCATAACATACCCAAAAATGTTGACTGTCTGCGTCTTATTTCTCTCATCAGTTTACGTTTATCATTTGTTTCTTGTAGGACTTGGTCATTGGTCTGCCTGTGTGTCCATTGTATTCTTTGCATTTTCCCCAGAAACCACATTTCCACAGCTATCAGATGATTTTCAGCTTGTGTGCTCATTGTCCAAGCTTCACATCCATTCAAAAGTACATGTTCCATGTAGAACCTCAACAGTCTTTTTCTCGTTCCAATTGACATCTTTTTTATTGGTCAGAATGTTTTTCATCTTGCAAAAGGCTAGTTTCGACATGGCGATTCTTGTTCTAATCTCTTCAAGAAATTTCCTATCAGATGTTAAGACTGTTCCGAGATAATTGTACCGATTCATTTGTTTACGAATATTCCCATTTACTTGTATATTACATTGTGGTGTTTCCTTCGTCCTGGTGACGACCATAATCTGTGTCCTCTTACAATTCATATCCAGCCCTAGTTGTTCACTGTGTGCAATAATCGTATCTACTAATTGTTGCAGATCCTGCTCATTGTCTGCAATCAATACTGTATCATCTGCATATCTAATGTTATTGAAGTTTCTTCCCCCAGTGATGATTCCTGTCATATCTTCTATATTTCTGAAACTATTTTCACTGTACATGGAATAAAGACCTGGAGACATTACACATCCCTGTCTCACACCTCTCTTAATAGGCTGATATAGACCTACTTCATTATCAATTCTTATGGCGGCTTGTTGTTTCCAATACATGCTGGACCTGTCGTAGGTTCATCCTTGTTTGAACATACTGATCTTAAGAAACACACACAAAACACATAATTATATCTCCAGATCGCAGCGAACGTTGTTTACTTCGCCATTACTAATACTAAAATACACGGTCCATGTCCTTTTCAAGACATTGTGATTAAACCGCAAGTTGATTTTCTAAGCAATTTTACGTTCAGTAATTAGCCTTTGGTCTCTGAACGAGAAGTCAACGTTGAAGTCTGACAGACCGGGGTGAGAAATGAACCTTCTAACACGCGTTAGGGCAGAGAAATGAACCTTCTAACACGCGTCAGGGCAAAGAAATGAACCTTCTAAAACGCGTCAGGGCAAAGAAATGAACCTTCTAAAACGCGTCAGGGCAAAGAAATGAACCTTCTAACACGCGTCAGGGCAAAGAAATGAACCTTCTAACACGCGTCAAGGCGGAGGAAATGAACCTTCTAACACGCGTCAGGGCAAAGAAATGAACCTTCTAAAACGCGTCATGGCAAAGAAATGAACCTTCTAACACGCGTCAGGGCAAAGAAATGAACCTTCTAACCCGCGTCAGGGCAAAGAAATGAACCTTCTAACAAGCGTCAGGCCAAAGAAATTAACCTTCTAACACGCGTTAGGGCACAGAAATGAACCTTCTAACATGCGTCACAGCAAAGAAATGAACCTTCTAACACGCGTCAGGGCAAAGAAATGAACCTTCTAACAAGCGTCAGGGCAAAGAAATGAACCTTCTAATACGCGTCAGGGCAAAGAAATGAACCTTCTAACCCGCGTCAGGGCAAAGAAATAAACCTTCTAACACGCGTCAAGGCGGAGAAATTAACCTTCTAAAACGCGTCAGGGCAAAGAAATGAACCTTCTAACACGCGTCAGGGCAAAGAAATGAACCTTCTAACCCGCGTCAGGGCAAAGAAATGAACCTTCTAACAAGCGTCAGGCCAAAGAAATGAACCTTCTAACACGCGTTAGGGCACAGAAATGAACCTTCTAACACGCGTCAGGGCAAAGAAATGAACCTTCTAACACGCGTCAGGGCAAAGAAATGAACCTTCTAACAAGCGTCAGGGCAAAGAAATGAACCTTCTAATACGCGTCAGGGCAAAGAAATGAACCTTCTAACCCGCGTCAGGGCAAAGAAATGAACCTTCTAACAAGCGTCATGCCAAAGAAATGAACCTTCTAACACGCGTTAGGGCACAGAAATGAACCTTCTAACACGCGTCACAGCAAAGAAATGAACCTTCTAACACGCGTCAGGGCAAAGAAATGAACCTTCTAACAAGCGTCAGGGCAAAGAAATGAACCTTCTAATACGCGTCAGGGCAAAGAAATGAACCTTCTAACCCGCGTCAGGGCAAAGAAATGAACCTTCTAACAAGCGTCAGGGCAAAGAAATGAACCTTCTAACAAGCATCAGGGCAAAGAAATGAACCTTCTAACACGCGTCAGGGCAAAGAAATGAACCTTCTAACCCGCGTCAGGGCAAAGAAATGAACCTTCTAACCCGCGTCAGGGCAAAGAAATGAACCTTCTAACACGCGTCAGGGCAAAGAAATGAACCTTCTAACACGCGTCAGGGCAAAGAAATGAACCTTCTAACACGCGTCAGGGCAAAGAAATGAACCTTCTAACAAGCGTCAGGGCAAAGAAATGAACCTTCTAACACGCGTCAGGGCAAAGAAATGAACCTTCTAACACGCGTCAGGGCAAAGAAATGAACCTTCTAACACGCGTCAGGGCAAAGAAAGTTCAAGCGCAGACGCGCTAAATCTGTCGGCCACTCTGACTTCTTCACTAATCCTTCACTGCTTCTAATCGTGCTGGTACTATAACGTGTTGTTCTTCTGCTAGTCATCCTCCACCATCTCCACCTCACCATTATTGCAATCCAATTAGACCGTCGCCTATTATTATTATTACTACCGTGTTCTCAATTTCAGAACAAGGGGACACTAACGCTGCAGAGATCAATTACATTACGAGTTACTTCCATTGGTGTGGCAGATACATCATACATCAGACTCGGAAAGTACTAGCATCACATCGGAGCAAGAGCTAACAGCAGGTGTCGGTCAAGTGAGATAATTCTGTTGTTGTACCAGTCAAACGTTCAGATTATCCAATGGTAGTCAGTGGTGGACTGCTCAGGGCGTCATCTTTCCCGATGGCAAGGGAGACGTGTGGGCCCTTAATGAGTGGGTTCACTTAAACATTAGAGAATCTTTAAGAATGTTAATAATACTTTTCCTTTTGGTTGAGAGCAAAATATTCGTTTCTTGGCCTTTTGGCTCAGATCAGGATGTAGATTTATCTGCACTTGATCTGGCCAGGGTTCTGAGACGGTTATCCAAACTGCAAACTCTAATCACCAAATCACTGTCCACTAACACAGGCAGAGGGGCCTTGGTGGTCTACAATGGGCCCAAAGGCACATACTGAGGCTAAGCGGTCTTTTAAAACATTTTAAAAATAAAATATTAATGATCTTTTAGTCCCGGCATTCAATACTTTAGACCGTGTCCGGTACTGATGGTAGCTCTCTACTAATGGCGACAAAGTAGGATAGTTTCACACGCCGATCAGCTGGACTTTAATGTTGACTTCACATTCAGAATGCACGCCAGGTTTGATTGTGGTCACTCAGTTTTACAGTTTATTTCAAACCATAACTTGACTAAACAAAATCTGGATTGTCTTTGTCTAATTTCTCTAACCAGTTTACATTTTGTATTTGTGTCTTGAAGGACATTCTCGTTCGTTTTTCTGTCTATCCATGAAATACTTTGCATTTTCCCCAGAAACCCCAGTTTCACTGCCATTAACTGTTTCCTAGTTTGGCTGCTTATTGTCCATCCTTCACAAAAATACAACAGTGCGGGTTCTTTGTGGCACTTCAACACTTTTTTCCCCAGTGCAGTTGGCTGCCTTTTATTGATGAGTATGTTTTCCTTCTTGCAGAAGACCACCTTTATCATAGCAAATACAATTTCTCAATGTAATATAATTTTTTTCTGTGGACTCTGCTCTTCCCTTTCCAATTTGAAGTCCGCAAGAGAGGATAAACCCCCTGGCTGCACGCCGACCGCCATGCCAGCGCAAAAAAAAACAAACAATTAAACGAGCCGGAAACCCCAAGCAAGGGAAGGGTGGCGAGAGGAAGAAGTCTACCTTGAAGTACACCGTGCACTACACCCACCCGGTGGAGGATAGTATCATGGATTCTACTAACTTTGAGAAGTATCTGAAAGAATGCATTAAGGTTGACGATAAGAGTGGCAACTAGTGGTAGTAGTCGTAGTAGTATTAGTAGTATTAGTAGTAGTAGTAGTAGTAGTAGTAGTAGTAGTCGTAGTAGTAGTAGTAGTAGTAGTAGTAGTAGTAGTAGTAGTAGTAGTAGAAGTAGTAGTAGAAGTAGTAGTAATAGTAGTAGTAGAAGTAGTAGTAGTAGTTGTAGTAGTAGTAGTAGTAGTAGTAGTAGTAGTAGTAGTAGTAGTTGTAGTAGTAGTAGTAGTAGTAGTAGTAGTAGTAGTAGTAGTAGTAGTAGTAGTAGTAGTAGTAGTAGTAGTAGTAGTAGTAGTAGTAGTAGTAGTAGTAGTAGTAGTAGTAAAAATAGAATGACAGTTTTACGCGCCTTGAGACACAATGGCCGTATGGCGCCAGACCCATATTTTGAATCGACCAGTCGGCGCTCTTTGGGTGATGTGGTCAGTATCACACCTACCGCCTTTAATTCCCAAGCCATTTTCGGATATCCATTTTAGGCAGGGACGACCTGGCAGCTCAGGTCAATTGTAAACATCCGACCCGGTGCAGATTGGAACTCATAACCACAGGTGGGCGTGAAGACACTACGCTACCGCGGCTTCCAAGTTTAAAGATTAATTAAACAAACAGAAAAAAAAAGACAAGACTTCTTGTGTAAAGTGAAACAGTCTAAGGAAATTTTCTTGTCAATGTATTTCAGTGGAATAAAGTGTAATTTACTAAAGGGAGATAATCAAATGCAGATGTGTTATCTCAATGTTACAAGCGCAATAACTAGCACTAGAGCTGGTCTCCCTGGTCTAGTAGTTACACGACTCTCTCCGTAATCCCGTATACTCTTGAGATTTACGTGAGGTGCGTCAGAATTGGTGGCGGTTCTATCCGCGTCGGCAACTTACGGAGCATGTGAGGCGGTCGCTCAGAAAGCAATGGCAAACTACGGAGCGTAATCTTCCAAGAAATCAACAATCAGCTGAAAGATGCTGATGTTGACAGCGATGTCCTGTAAAAGGATATGCGGAAAAAAAAGCACCGGAAACGTTTGCTTGTAGGTTCTGACAGAAACCACTTAATGTTTGAATGGGATACCTATTATTTCTATTTACATCAGTTTATAAATGCTATCCTTTCACAGCCTTTTGGATAAGATCAAAGTGTAGTATCTGCACTTGATCTTGCCAGCGCCACCACAGAGGCAGTCATCCGAATGACACACAGGGACTTGGGGACCTGATGGTGTGACTCTGGTTCTTGAGGGAACAGCGAGCCGTTATTTAAAGGAAAAAAAATTCTCTAAAACTAGATTTGTTCCAGTTTAAACAATTCACAGCATCACTCAACAAGTGTCCCATTTTACCAATTAGATTGAAACATGTAGGTGTGTCTTCTGCGAGAGAGAGAGAGAGAGAGAGAGAGAGAGAGAGAGAGAGAGAGAGAGAGAGAGAAGGGAGATAGTAGAGGAGAGAGGAGAGGAGAGAGGAGAGGAAAGAGTAGAGGAGAGAGGAGTGGAGAGAGGAGATGGGAGAGGAGATAAGAGAGGAGAGGAGAGACAGAGAGAGTGACACACACACAGAGCGAGGAGAGAGGAGAGAGAGAGCGAGAGAGCGAGAGAGAGAGAGAGAGAGAGAGAGAGAGAGAGAGAGAGAGAGAGAGAGAGAGAGAGAGAGAGAGAGAGAGAGAGAGAGATCAAAATGCCGTAAAACAATTAAAAGTGCTGAAAATTAAGAATATTTTTTTTTTACAGGGGTCGTGTTTCCGAAAGGGTTCAGAGGCGCCCATCAAGGTCGCATGTCATTGTGTCATTCGGATGACCGCCTCTGCATGCGGCCCTGGCAAGATCAAGCGCAGATTCTACATCACATAAATGGACTATAAATGTGCAATTCGGGTAGCATTTGCCGGATTAATCTGGATTGACCTTGACCTCAGCTGATTTTCACTCCCCCTCGGTCATGTAGTTGGGTAAGGGGTGATATTTAACTCTTATATTTTGGGGTTGTGTAGTAAACATGTGTGTACCACATAATCAACATGAAGCACCCTCTTGGAGTTGTCAACAAGAAAACAGACCATTCATACCACTAAAAAACCAAACAAGAGTTCGTTTTCATAACTTTTTATTTTTTATTAATTGCATGAAATTTCCAATAATGTGTAGAAGAGTCAACAAAATATTATTATTGACATCACATACGTGTATTTTCATTGACAAAGTACATTCATTTTTATTGGTCGTGACAAATGTGACATTGAGTCTTTTATATAGACATTTCATCCTAGGGGTCCGAGAGGTGATATTAAGGGTGTTTGGCCTTTGACAGGCCTGACAAAAATTTGTTGTATTCGACTGCGAAAGTGAAGTTCCATTGAAAGGACAAACATTTAATGTAACATAGAGAAAGATTAAAACAATGCTTCAATAATTTCCCATATATACAAAACAAAGCCAAAATTTTACACAAATTTTAAAGGCCACTTAAAATTATTATCCCATCATTTATAGATTATAAAACTTTAGTTAATTCTATAAAAACTTTGTAAAAGATTAATATAACAGTAATTCAAACCACATAATAACCTTATGATGATTTCAGTAATGTCCCTTTAAACAATAGCTGTTATAGTGTTATGTCCCTTTAAAAAATATTTGGTCTTATTTTATTAAATAAAGTCTCGCTGTGTCCCCAAGTACCATAGGGACGCCATTAGGTCCCCCGTCCTTGTTTGTCACTCGGATGACTGCCTCTGCTAGTCACCCTGGCAAGATCAAGCGCAAATACTACACTTTCTTCTTCTGCGTTCACCCGTTGTGTGTGTGTGTGTGTTTTTTTTTTCCCAGGCGTAATTGTGTTGTGCATGTTTACAGCAGAGCTGCTTTACTTGTGCCTTTAGGCCGACAAATCCGATTTCTTCGGACATTTGTTGACCGAGTTAACCTTATTGGGTGTTTCGAAGGACTTTCCACTCTCACTCGGACGTTATTACGTTGTGCCTGTTTACAGAAGAGGTGCTTTACTTGCGCCTTTAGGCTGACACATCCGACTTCCGTGGGTATTTGTTGACTGGGTTAACCTTCCCGGGTGTTTCGTAGGACATTTCACCCTCACTCTGAGACGGACATTGGACTCTTACTGTTGTGGAGTCATCTACATCCCAGCTGGTCAAGTTAGAACGACGGAAGACATCCAGGTCAACCCTCAAGGGAAGGCGGGGATAGACCATAGGAATTCCCCGTCATCCAAGGAGGCTTCCATACTTGCAGAGCCAACACATAGCGCTCTGGTACTGGGCTCACCCAAGGAATCGTCACGGCCTGTACATGACTGCTTAGCCTCACGTCCGTATGTTGGTCATTTCCTTCGCCACGGACCACTCCCAACGCAAACCATGAGAGGTCAGTCTGCCGATGACATCCACTCAGCGAGCATTCGGTTCCGACATTCCACGAAATGGGTTTGCTAGCCAACCAGTATTACTATTCGTGCTTCTGGGTCGCTTTCTCGACTCTTACTGTTGTTGTGTTATCCCTATTCCAGCTTGCCAAACTAGAACAGCCGGAGACATCCCGGTCGGCCCTCAAGGGAAGGCAGGGACAGACCATGGGCATTCCTCGCCATCCAAGGTGGCTTCCAGAATTGCAGAGCCAACACATATTCCTCTGGTAATGGACTCACCCGAGGAATCGTCACGTCCTGCATATGGCTGCTTAGCCTCACTTCCGTATATTGGGCCTCCCGTTCACCACAGGCTGCTTCCCCGAAGACCAGGAGGGACCATTATGCAGACGACATCCACACAGCAAGATTTCGCGTCAGACTTCTACGTAATGGATTTGCTAGCCAAGCAATATTCCATTTCCGGCCAATTGGACGCTTTTCCACCTTTGATAACGCTCACTCAATGAGCTTTAGTTACTGACAGGGACGCGTTTTCACCATTAATGGTCATACAGTAGTGGCACTTGCCGTCTTTACAGATGTAAAGCGCAAGGCAGCCTGCAGATGCTGCTGGCTCAGCATCTCACCTCCATGCAGCAGAGGATGAGTAACGGACAGGCCCTCACAACTGGGCGATATAGACTTAGAAGCGTTCAGCCATATCCCTCAGCAAAGATCCGTAGAAAAAGAGTCAGGCCCTAGCATGTAGTGGCACCTTACAAATTATTCGGACTTTATACGCAATGGATTTGCTAGCCAAGGTATATTCCATTTTGTTTCAGTTTCGCTTCAACCCCACTGAGGTTGCTAGGTGGCATCGTTTATGAACAGAACTGCGACGGTGTCTGATCGTCTTGGCACCTCTGACTTTCGTTCTTGATTAATGAAAATATTCTTTACAAATGCTTTCGTAGTAGTTCGTCTTACGGCTATCCAAGAATTCCACGTCTAACGCCGCAATATGAATTCCCCCGTTTGTCACTGTTAATCATTACCTCCAGTTCCGAAAACAACAACATAGAACAGAGGTCATATTCCTTTATTCCATGCACCATTATTCTGGCAGCCCTTGCCTGCTTTGAACACTCTAATTTGTTCAAAGTAAACACGCAGGCCATCCGGGACGCTCAGCGAAGAGCACGCACGGGAGAGAGCCGGCAGACTGTAGGGCAGGAACAACGTGCAGTAAACAAGCCGGGAACCCCCTCCTGCATCTGAGATCCATCTACGAGCTTCTTAACTGCAACAACTTTAATATATGCTATTGGATCCGGATATACCGCGGCTGTTGGCACCAGACTTGCCCTCCAATAGATAATCGTTAAATGGTTTAAACTGTACTCATTCCAATTACGGGGCCTCGGCAGAGTCCCGTATTGTGTTGCTTCCTCTCCGTGCCGGGTGTGGGTAAGTTGCGCGCCTTCTGCCTTCCTTGGATGTGGTAGCCGTTTCTCATGCTCCCTCTCCAGAATCGAACCCTGATTCCTCATTACTCTTAACAAACATGGTAAGCAAGTCACGTACCATAGACATTTAGTAGGGCAGACATTTGAAAGATACGTCGCCGGCATGTAAGGCCATGCGATTAGCCCAAAGTTATCCAGAGTCACCAATGGGAACGCCATCCCGCACCGAGGACAAGGGTGATTGGTTTTGAACTAAAACTTTCCGCAAGGGGCATGTATTAGCTCTTGAATTGCCAGTCATTCGAGTAGGATCGTATCATCTAAGGAATTTAGACTGATTTAATTAACCATGCATGGCTTAATCTTTGAGACAAGCATATGACTACTCGCAGGATCAACCAGATATCTATAGCACAGACGGACTATTCATGCACACGTAGACCAAGAGTAGCAATCGCTTAGCGCGCTCCCTCGGTACCCCGTAATACATGCAACGAAACTGGACGCATACCGACGCTTTGTTAACTTATGCCAGGCAGGAATGACTGAAAAGCTATGCCAGCTTATTGACTACAGGCCCACTACTCTTCAATAGAGAGAGAGAGAGAGAGAGAGAGAGAGAGAGAGAGAGAGAGAGAGAGAGAGAGAGAGAGAGAGAGAGAGAGAGAGAGAGAGAGAGAGAGAGAGAGAGATAGCTTATCGAGACCTTGTCGAACGATCTTTCAAGAATTTATCATTCTCCCGCTCTTGTGACGTGCAGAGGTTCTTTGATGCCCGTGGCCAGTCCCTTGATTGGATGCCCCTAAATTGTTCTTTCCCTCATTCATTCCTCCTCCCCTACGACAGCACTGTGCTGCCCCCTCTCCCTAACTGGATGCCCCCCCCCTCCCGGCTGGATGCCCGGGGCCGTCGCACCCCCCCCCCCCACACACACCCTCCTCTGCACGCCACTGTCCCGCTCACACCGCGATTCCCGCTTCTCGCTAAGGTAACATTCTCGAAACGCCTGCCTCCATAACTTGCGTCGGCTGGGAAGTTCCCGATTGGGTGCACCTAAAACAGCCTCCGAGACAACGAACGCCAGACGCGGGACTGACCTTGCGAGCCAGACCAGCCTGCACATACTACATTCTGATCTTAGCAAGGCCGAGAAGGAATAATATTCATAAATTGATGTAAACAACAATTATAGGTATCCATTATAATATTAAGTGATTGTTTTCAAAACCTTCAACCAAGCGTTTCTAGTGCTCTAGTGCGAGTTATTTCTTATTTATCAATAAGGTGACATCCCTGTATTATATTGTCTCCCTTTAGTTTACTACATTGTCGTATTCTTAAAATCACTGACAAGAATATTTTGCTAGAATGTTCCACTATGCACAAGACGTCTTGTCTATTTTTTTTTTTTTTTAATAGCAAGCTTTAAACGGGCCATGTTTGATCATTTACATTGAGAAAAGCTGAGATGGATATATGTAGACAGTCTTTTCGTTGAAATGAACAGATGGGACGAACTGTTGATGGGGGTGAGGGGGGGGGGGGGGGGGGGGGACAGGAAGACCTAAAAACGCAAGGAGAAGAAAATTAAAGACATAAATAAATAGTATAGGGAGGGCATGGATGGATCTGCATGGTATAACTAACGATAGGACAGCTTTGGGCGAGTTGGTTTAGGAATCTATGAACCCAGTTGAGGATAAACAAAAGACAAAAGAAGATGAGGGCCGAGGTTAAACACAATAAGAGAAGCATAAGACGACAACTCAGCGAGTAACTATGATGTTGGTGCCATCTATAATCTAAATGTTGTTGATACATTCTTCTTTTTCTGCGTTTATCCGGAGAGTTTTTTTTTTTTTCGGACGTGATTGCGTTGTGCCTGTCTACAGCAGAGCTGCGTTTTTGCGCCGTTAGGCCAACACATCCGACTTCTGCGGGCATTAGTTGACCGGGTTAACCTTCCCGAGGTATTTCATTCTATATTTTACTTCTCACTGTGTTATTCTGAATTTGTTTAATAGTATGAAGATAATGTGGCTATAACTGTGGTACACTGAGCTGGACTACAACCGACAGGTAGTTGCTGGTTATAGTTATAGTCTCAAGTTCGCTATAGTAGGCAGAGGATTTTTTAATAGGGTGAATACTTGTTCTACCCGACATGTATAGTCGCTGCCAAGAAGGAAAGCAATGATTGACTACCTTATTTACAAATGTCTAGCACACCGTGAATCGATAATTCACAAAATATCACATGACCCCTAACCCAGTTATCATTAACACTCGCTGGTATCCTACAGCCGTTCTTATCGCTGTTATCGTGATCATCGCTGTTATCGTTATACTCGGTGTTATCGCAACAGCCGTTGTTGTAGTTACTATCGGTGTTATTAATCTCTACAGTCGTTGTTGGCGCTATCATGCTGTTATTATTTCTACAGCCGTTTTTGTCGCTACCATCGATGTTATTACCGCTACAGCCGTTGTTGTCGCTACCATCGGTGTTATTATCGCTACAGTCGAAGTTGTTGTTACCATCGATGTTATTATAACTACAATCGTTGTTGTCGTTACCATCTATGTTGTCGCTACCATAGATCTTATCGTTACAGTCGTTGTTGTTGCCACCGGTGATGTTATCTCTACAGTCTTTGTCGTTACCATCGTTGATGACGCTACCATTTGATTTATTAACGTTATGTTGTTGTTGTTACCATCCGTGTTATCCCTGTTATCGTTACGATCAATGTTATTGTTACTGTGACAAGCGATCTCTACTATCGTTATCATCGCTATGTATCATGGTTATCGTTAACATTGTTGTTATCGTAATCATTGTTTATCCACGCTGATTACACTGTTTATGTAATAATGAGCAACATCAGCTATATGTCTTTGAATGCTGCTGCTGAAGCGAAAAAGAAAGAACATGTCAAAATCGTGTCGAAAACTGCCCGCTCTTTCTATTAATTTTAAAAATAAAAACAACACAAGAATTGTGTTTGTTTTTTCTTGTACTGGTAGTTGTGTTTATTTAATCTGGTAGCAAGTTCCTAACCATGCCAATGTTGCTCGCGGAAATAACACGATATTATAATTAAACTAATAATAATAATAATAATAATAATAATAATAATAACATAATGACAGTTTTACACGCCTTGAGACACAATGGCCGTATGGCGCCAGACCCATATTTTGAATCGACCAATCGGCGCTCTTTGGGTGATGTGGTCAGTATCACACCTGCCGCCTTTAATTCCCAAGTCATTTCCGGATATCCATTTTAGGCAGGGACGACCTGGCAGCTCAGGTCAATTGTAAACATCCGCCCCGGTGCAGATTCGAACTCATGACCACAGTGGGCGTTTAGACACTACACTACCGCGGCTTCCGTGTTTAAAGCTAATTTACAAAAAAAAAACAAAAAAAACACAAGACTTCTTGTGGAAAGTAAAACAATCTAAGGAAATATTTTCGTCAATGTAATTCTGTGGACGAAAGTTTAATTTATTAAAGGGAGACAATCAAATACAGATGTGTTATCTAAATTTTGCAAGAGAAATTACTCACACTAGAACACTAGAAACGTTTGCCTGACAAAGATCACGCTCTGACAAAAATCACGTAATGTTTGAATGGGACACCTATTATTTCTATTGAAATCAATTTATGAATGCTATCCCGTCTCGGCCGGTCTCTCTGGTCTAGGGGTTACACGATTTCTCTGTAATCCCGTAACTCTCGTAACGCGACATGACGTTCGCGAGAATTGGTAGCGGTTCTCTCCGCGTCAGTAAATTACGGCGTATATGAGCCGGTCGCTCAGAAATCAATGGCAAACTACTGAGCATAATCTTGCCAAGAAATCAACAATCAGCTGAAAGATGCTGTAGTTGACAGCGATGTCCTGTAAAGGAAATGCGAAAAAAATATCCCTTCTCGGCCTTTTTTCTAAGATCACTTGATCTTGCCAGGGATACCAAGAGAGGCAGTCGTAAGATTGACACACAAGGACGTGGGGAACTGTTGGGACGGTTCTGGCCGTTGGGAGAACAGCGAGCCCTTATTTAAAAACAACAACAACAACAAATTCTCTCAAACTGGATTTCTTCCAATGTAAACATTTAAGAGTATCACTCAATGACCATACATAAAAGTAACAACAGGTGTCCCACTTTACCAATTAGAGTGAAACAGGTATGTGTGTCTTCTAAGAGAGAGAGAGAGAGAGAGAGAGAGAGAGAGAGAGAGAGAGAGAGAGAGAGAGAGAGAGAGAGAAATAAAGAGAGAGAGAGAGGGAAGAAAAGAGAGGAGAGGGAGGGAGAAGGGGAGTAAGAGCGATAGAGAGAGGAGTGGAAGATGGTGAGAGAGGGACAGAGAGAGAAAGGGGTAGAGAGAGAAGGGAGAGATAGCTGAGAGAGTTGAGAGAGAGGGAGAGGGAGGGAGATAGAAAGAGGGCGATAGAGGGAGAGGGAGAAATAGAGAGGGAGAGAGATCAACATGCCCTGAAGCAATCAAAAGTGCTGAATATTAACGACCGTTTTGTCTGTTTAATTGCTCGCGGCTCTCAACAGGGTCAGAGACGCTGTGGCATGTTAGGAGAAGACAGAGGTCCCAATTAGAATTCTTCTTCTCTTCTTCTTCAGCTTTCCGAGCCATTGAGGTTCTTTGCTGCAAATACAATCCGTCTCCATTCGTCTCTCTGGTGGACCTTCTCTTGCCAGTTAGAATTGGTCTCTGTAAATAAATCTTATATAACAGATAGACAAGATATAGGAAATAATATGGCAACGTTGTCTAGAGGCATTTCAAATGAAATTGGGAAATCATTCCCGCTTAGCCCTTTAGAGGAACCAGTTTTCCTGGCTCAGAACCCCCACTGTGAGCTTCTTAGATCTAAGATCAAGTACCTATATAGAAAATTTATAAAAGAAGAAAACGTCCCCCTCAAGGCCATAAGGAGATCTGGACTATTCGTCCCTGTACAACCGAGGAATTTGTTCCCTCACCATAATGTTGTCAGTGTGCTTTCAGTCCGCTACTTTAGATCTCCCCTTTATTTTATTTGTGTAAAAGTGACATATGTCAGTTGTACCATTAGACATTAGGACTTTAGGACTTAACAGTAGTGAACATAAAGATCAACAATAACTGTACTTAACACCTGTTGAACGAGACATCTACATGACAGGTTCTTGACAAAAGTTGGACACACATTCACAAGGAAATGCTTACACCAACAATTGAACAAGACATACATCATGAGAGATACTGGACAACATCTCTACACAACCTTCACATTTCACTGACATCAACAACAGTTGAACAAGACATGCACCAGGAATTTTACTTGACAACTTTTGTACAAGACATTCACCTGGGACATGTACGTAACAACACTGTTCTGAACACAATCAGGTTTTATTTAATGAACTGCAGGGGTCGAGTGAGGACCCAGGCTCCATCTTGTTCACAGTTTGCACTTCGAAAAAAAAATATATGCAGTGTAAAACAATGATGAAAAACCCCTCGTTTCAACACTTTAAAAACCAACCAACAGACCACAAATTTCAAAACCAAATAATTCTCCTCCATCCTACACTTCCTAACACCTTAACATAGCATTCTTCTATGACACCGGAGAACAGAATATCACTCTTGGGGCAAATATAATCATATGCACTGTCCTGTGACTATCACCCCACTGCCATCAATGGACAGGGAAGGAGGGATTTCTAGGTAACGGCATGATCAGCCTCATCAAGTTCACCATCTCCTGCGACAAAGAATGGGAAGGAATGTATATGATAATCCCTTGTGATGACAAGACTGCCCGCGAAGCTGACACTGGGGTCTTCAATTAAGTTGAGGATCCACCACTCCTGATGATAGGAGGTAGGAGCTGGGCACTTGTTATCCATGACGTTCTGAGGTCACCCAGGGGTCAGGAGCACAATCCATCATACTACAGCATCCCACGTGCAAGTCTGTCCCAACAAGTTCACATCCCAACCGAACAAACAACTTTGTGAGCACCATGCTGGGTGTTCCCAAGTTAAAGTTACAGGTAAGCAATCCACTGCATGACTACTATACTAAGTTGTGAATGGGGATAAAGCTTAAACACCCAGTTCTGGATTTCAGATATTATCCAGTTTGAAATGGGCAGAAAAGTTGACACTTATCACTGGACTACAATTGGTACTCCATTAGAGTACACTAATACTCAGAATCCTGTACTCCTGATTGATTGATTGATTGATGTAGGAATCGACATCACAGCATTCGGAGCTTTCCCATAAGTGTCCGTCCCCATCCTCAGCAGCCAGCGAAGAGTTCCAACACTAATAGTACCAGTAGCAATCTGATTATAAGTCCGTCTCGTCTTTCCTTTGAGCGTTGAGCGTCGGCCAGATCCCTTCGTCACTCCTCGTTGTCTCATTCTTGCCAGACCATGGTAATCCATTTGCTCCTCCGAGGTGTGCACGTGCTCCCACAAGGCCGCAACTACGTCTGCCTTGTCATGTATTAATACTCCACCAAGTTCTGCAGAGCCAGCCAATCTGTCCGTCTGTTCATTTCCCAGCACACCGGCATGCCCCGGAGAAAAGATCCAGGCAATGCTTGTCACCCGTGACCTCCGAAGCGAAGCAAGCCACTCCGCACGAAGTCTGCCCGTCCTCACCCTCGTCAGCATGCTTTCTGAGTCAGTTACAATCACGATGTGTGTGTGTGTGTCGTATTCTCCATCCAGCGGAGAGCCGCAGTGACTGCCTCCACTTCCATTCTTAAGCTGAATGCCAGGCTCTCCTGCCCCAAACATCGACCATTAGCTTTGGCTATGAAACCCCAGCCACTTCTCTCACCTCTTGACACCGAACCATCTGTGTAGGTAATCACATCACTCGAGTGAGCATTGTCCTGAATTAGTTGCTGGATTCCCACTTCCGTGGCCCCTGCTGGCCACTCCCTGCACTCCCGGCTTAAAGTGATTATAACTCTGCACAAGTCTGACTGCTCCGCTGGCACTCTGACCCACTCCTCTGCACGCCTAATGTTCTCCAGGGGGCACACCTGTCTGATCGTATCCTCCGCCTGAGCCATCCATGATTTCCCTCTTATCAGTCGCTGACCCTTAACTGCGTCCAGCGCCTCATGCAGTGGGTGGTCTGTGTCTGCAGCTACTCTGAGGTATGCCTTCGCCTGCATCACCTTGAGCATACCAGCAACAGTCGGCAGACCAAGGATGTAACGCATACACACTACTGTGGTGTCTCTGGTGCATCCCAGAATTACCCGCATAGCCTCATTCTATATGCGCTCTAACTTCACCAGCTGACTCTCTGAGGACAGTGAGCAGACCTAATCCATAATCAATTACTGAGAGGATCGACGTGCTGGTATAGTGTGAAAGCATTCTCTGCTCTGTGTCCATTGCTGCCATAGGTTTTAAGTGCATTGAATCCCTCGTCCTGAATAACCCACAGCTGTTAATGAGCTGAAGTAGAAAAATTCCTGAGAGATGCCAGTATTTTGGATTCCAAGAATAAGGTGGGAGTTCCATGGGGAAACAGTATTAAACTTCCATGGCCTGATTGAGGTAACTGAAGTCAGGGGTCCTTTAGTTGATAATTATTTTCCTGCACTTCATGGCTGTGTAAACAATTGTCGACCACTCCTGGGTTCATATTCATAGAACATAGCTTCTCAGTTGTCATCTGTACAGGCATATTGCGAAATAGCAGCACGTGCCATTGAAAGCACAACACATTAAATGAAATATCGAAGGGAAAATAGGAAAATGCATTACTAAATTCTCATGCTTGTGAAATAAAGCCATTATGTTTATAAATACTTTTATGATAACTTAAATTTCTTATACGGTCATTTATGTCGTCAATAACTGTAAATAATTTTATATAAACGTTTGATAATAATTATTATAAATGCTACAGTTATTTAAATAACATAATACATTTATGTCCCATAAAATAATAACTGTTATAATGTTAAGTCCCTTTCCACTATTTTAATTACATGTGCTTCTTTTCATGTGGTGTTTTTGTTTTTATTTTTTAAAATAACTTTTCTTTAATGAAGATTTTTTTTTTTACTAAGGGCTCGCTGTTCCCCAAGAACCAGAGCTGCCCCATAAGGTCCCCACGTCCCTGTGCGTCATTCGTATGACTGCCTCTGCTAGTGGCCATGGCAAGATCAAGTGCAGACAATACACTTTGATCTTAGCCGAAAGGTCGAGAAGGGATATCATTCATAAATTGATTTAAATAGAAATAATAGGTGTCCCATTCAGACATTACGTGATTTTTGTCAGAACCTACAAGCAATCGTTTCTATTGCTCTAGTGCGAGAATCTGTTCAAGGATATTGGGCTGTGTCAGATAGGGTACTATTGGTAAAATTAATCGGCGGTATTTTTAACATAAACGTCATTCAAATGTATGCCTAAACAGGAGAATGTAGTGAAAATTGTATAGAGGGATTTTATGACATCATGGAGCCTGCTTTGAATAAATGTAAAAATGTAGAAATAAATATCATAATCGTTGACACCAAGGCAAAGGTAGGAAATCAAGGCGATGGATGTCCAGTAGGCAACGATGGTTTGGAGGAGCGAAACGAAAGCGGATGCAGACTTGTACGACGGCGAGTCAATAAGTAAGTCACACAGTTCTGCAGGATGGCAGGTAAAAGTAAATGGTGTTTTCTACAGGTTTCATTAGGTGACAGCAACATCGAACTTTATATTCTCGTTCGTCAGGTGGTGCTAGGTGTTTCATGCACATTCGCAGCGCATAAACAAAATGGCGACTGTACTTACGGAGAATACAACCGAAGAGCAACGTGCTGTTGTGCGTTTTTTGTGGGTAAAAGGACTGCCTAAAAAGTACATTCATAAGGAAATGTTTCTTGTTTGTGTTGACAAATATTTGTCCCGTAAAGCGGTGCATAGCTAGGTAGGAAAATTTGTTGACGAAATCCGATTTTGTCGTCCTGTTGAGATTGCAACAGAAGCATCCGTGCAGCTGGTGGAGGAGATGATTAGAGGTGACAGGCGAGTAACGATTGACTCCGTATCATATGCAATAGGGTGCACACATGGTTTAGCATACAGCATAATGCATGATCGATTGAAATTTAAGAAAGTGTGCTCAAGGTGGGTACCCAGACAATTGAAGGAGGAACACAAAATTAACCGATTTGGCTTGCCCTTGCATCATCTCTGTCGATACGAAAATGAAGGCGACGACATGCTGAACAGGATTGTAACTGAGGACGAAACATGGGTGCATCACTATCAGCCCGAATCAAAGCGTGCTTCAATGCAATGGAAACAGCCATCTTCGCCTTGTGTCCAAAATTTCAAGGTTGCGCCCTCAGCAGGGAAGGTTGTGCTGACAGTGTTCTGGGATTTTCAAGGAGTGCATTTAACCAATTTCAAGAAGAAAGGTGACAATGTGAATTCTGAAGCGCACTGTGAAGTTCTATCGATGCTTCATGATGGAGTTCGAAGAAAACGTCGAGGACTGTTGACTAGAAGAGTGTTGCTTCTTCATGACAATGCCAGACCACATACGGCTCGATTAACTCTGGAGAAAATTAACAAACTAAGGTGGGAGGTTCTGAAACATCCATCTTACAGCCCCGACTTAGCCCATAGCGATTTCCGCCTTTTTAGTCCACTGAAAATCCACCGTGGTGGGAGACATTTCGCGAAATACGCCGAAATTGAAAGTGAAATAAAAACGTGGTTTAGAAAACAGAGTCCTCAGTTCTATATAGCCGATTTAGGAGGACTGATAAAACGATGGGATAAGTGCATCAATGTTGGTGGAAATTTATGTTGATAAATAAAGGGGCAATGTATGTATAAAAATAAACTAGTTTCACGTTGTTATCTTATTTATTTATTTTTCTACAGCGATTTGTGACTTACTTAATGACTTCCACTCGGAAAATGTAATCCAGTTTTTTTCTTTCAAACCATACCAATTTTGATAGCGGAAATATAATAATAATAATAATAATAACAGAATGACAGTTTTAAACGCTGTGAGACGCAATGGGCGAATGGCGCCAGACCCATATTTTGAATCGACCAATCGGCGCTCTTTGGGTGATGTGGTCAGTATCCCACCTGCCACCTTTAATTCCCAAGCTATTTCCGGATATCCATTTTAGGCAGGGACGACCAGGCAGCTCGGGTCAAGTGTAACATTCGACCCGGTGCAGATTCAAACTCATGACCACAGGTGGGCGCTTAGACACTACGCTACCGAGCTTCCGTGATTAAAGCTTACTTTATAAGCAAAACATAAATAAATAAATAAATAAATAAATACAACTTCTTGTGTAAAGTGAAACAAAATGTTTTGCATAACATTTATAGGACATCGCTGTCAACATCAGCATCTTCAGCTGATTGTTGATTCTTGTCAGATTACGCTCAGTAGTTGTCATTGCTTTCTGAGCGACCGGCTCCATACTCTCATAAGTCCACAGGCACGACTCGAACCGCTTCCAATTCTCGTGCTCTCACGTCAACCACGAGAGTATTCAGTGTTACTGAGAAAGCTGCAAACCACTCGGCCAGGGGAGACCTACAAAGTGAAACAGTCTAACGAAATATTCTTGTCAGTGGTATTTCAGTGGACGAAAATGCAATTTTTTAAAGTGAGACAATCAAATACAGAAATGATATCTCAATTTTACAAGAGAAATAACTCGCACTTTAGTGCATTTACATTTGGTTGCCTCCATATAAAAACCCATATCTCAGTAACCAACTGAGCTAAAATGATGAGATTTTAGCATATAACCTTATCATTATGCCACCCAACAAAAAAAAATGTTTGTTCTGGAGATTGTACAGCAGATATTCAATGTTTGTTTATATGCGGTATATAATTTACGGGTCAGAGATTAAGTCCATAATTTTAAATGTATTACACCTTCTGCCAGAAAATCAGCGTTCAATGTTGAATAATCTCCGTAGTTCACGGGATTTGCTTCATGGCAAGAACCCCGCGCTGTTTAAACTAGGAGTGTTCAGAGGTGTCGTCAATGTGGTTCTTTCATAAAACCTGATTATGTTTTTTTTAAATCTTACCACTTATCGCTACAATTGGAATGTGTGAATATTGTTCAATGGGATTGAATGTGAAATATTGTACACTTCAAAGCATCGCTATGAAGTTGTACACATATTTTTGTCAAGAAGCTGATCGCAGGAAACTGTTTCATACTATTACAAATTCCGAAAAAAGAACAGTGCATGCATTGGGTTTGAGTAAACGGTCATTTCGTCGATGGGTGCAAGAATCTGGAATTAAACCACCACGCAATAACCAAACGGTAGGTAGAAAGGCTATTGTAGACAGCTTTGACAAGGATGTCATAAGGCGAGCTATTATAAAAATGCTGGATGCCAAAGAAACAGTGACTGTAAGAAAACTTAGGGTTTGGTTGAGAAAGAACAGATAACATAGAGCTATCCAAAACAACTTTGTGGAAAATTACAAGGACATTAGGCTTCACTTTAGAAAGTACATTGGAGGTAGAAATATCCTTTGCGAACAACCGCATTTAGGAGCCATGAGAAGCAGATACCTCGTGAAATAAGGGAAATGCGCAAAGAAAATTATGGCATAGTGTATTTGGATTAAACGTGGATCAGTGCGCACCACACAAGTGATAAGGAATGGCAATCAGTGGATGGAAAGATAAAGCGATATGTGCCCGTAGTATAGGACAGCATTTGGTCATGGCCCATGCTGGTAAGTACTCATAATAGGCTTACTACAAAATGCTGGACTCGTTTTCGTATCAAAGCATACAGACAATAGGGATTATCATAATGAGATGAATGGTAATGTATTTAGAGATTGGCTCGAGAATATAACGCTTCCATCCCTAGATAGACCACCGTGTCCAATTATGGACAATGCATGATATCAATGTAGTTGCCCAAGAAGACAAAATACCTACAGCATCGAGCACAAAGGGAGCATAAAGTATAGGGCTCCGAATGGAAAACATACCATTTCCAGAAACGTATTTCTAGCTATAATTGTTGTCCCTTGTAAAACAGACGCCAAAATGCAAGAAATATCAAATCGACAAGTTGATAGAAGAGCATCGTCATGGGTGCTTGAGACTTCCGCCGTACCATTCTCAATTTAACCCTATAGAACTTGTGTGTGCTAAAATTAAAGTACAGGTGGCAGCTGACAATGCTATATTCATATTGTCTGACGTCAAGATACTAACCCAGTCAGCGCTATTAAATGTTGATAAAAGTTAATGGGAAAAATGTGAGGACCATGTGTTGCAAGAGGAGGATGACTATTTGAGAAAGGATGGATCGAATTTTATGCAACCAAGAGCAGTCATCAACCTACTGGAATCGTGCGACACAGATTAAGGTCTGGGCAGATCGCAGACATTAATCCACATGCACACTTACTTGGATATTTTTACTCCAACTATTCAGAGGAAGAATTGCAAGCCCTTAACATGACAGCATCGGCACAAACAATACAACTTGTCAATAGCAACAGTTTGTATTCCACAGTGATGAATTTTCAATTCCGGAAGCCATTAACCGTGACAAACAACTGGCATTGAAATAAAAGCGCTAGACGCATTGACCGAAGAGTAATATTGTAGTGGGAACTGACATATTATGGCATAACAAGAAACGTGAGAAGAAACACGTTGTCAAATGAGGGGACAACACACGAACATATGAATAATTCTATAAACTTCAATGAAAAGAGGACCAACATCTTGACCGTTATGAAGGAAGCCCACTACAGAGACATTCACAGCTATATTCGTCGTGCAAATCAGGTAATCATGTTCCGTCTCAACAGAGTAGACATTGCACCCACTCCCATACGAATCCGGATACGTTTTGTGTCATCATCTGAATTGGCGGGGCATTCATTACTGTAAAAAGAATGCGTTTTAATTTACTTTTTTTAATGTAAAAAGCCCCAAATGCTGTGATGTCGATTCCTAAATCAATCAATCAATCAATCAATCAATCAATAATTACTGTATGCCATGAGTCAGATTACTTAAGACCTGGTTAACAGCAACATAGATTGGTGAAACAGTAATAGTGATAAATAATTACGGAGAGTGATAAGGGAAAAAGACACCGGTAACGGGCTAAAGATAGTGGCCAATAGAATTGCGAGGAGGAGGCCACGTGATTAGGAGGGTCGAGCAGGGCGAACGGACAAAGGGAGTCAGTCGGGGTTGGGAAGCCATGACAGACAGATCACGAAAGCAGAGAAGTGTGTCGGCTGAGAACTGAATATCCCTTGTGGCGATGAAACGCCGAGAATCGTCGACGGCCAGTAAATGAGTGTACGCTAGATATTTCAAGCGTGGACCGATTGAGGAGAATAGTGTTGCCGCGACCAGGCGGGTGGACATGTTACAGCACGGAAGTCGAGTCGTGTGCCGTGGGCAGAGGTTGCCGGCCTGTGAATGTAGGCGCCATGCGACCATGTGTAACAGGACTGTAAGTAGGGTAGAAGAGTGTATGTGTAGATCATTGTAGTTGATTAGATAGCCTGGATAGCAGGACGTACTACAATCAGTGTTGTAAACAAATGTCGTGAGTGTACATGTAACTTTGAATATCCCAGTGATTGTGTCGCATAGAAACAATACATGATGCCATTCTATCACTCGGTGGTGACGAGTTGTGTTCACGGTGTATCAGTGTGTAATTCATAAAGAGTGTCAACGTAGCCGCATCTTCAATACCCCTAGTTACGTCAGAAAGGGCTCGTTGGCAACGTGGGGGCATTCGTCCTTCGAAAGACAACTCGGCAAAATTGAGGGCAATGGTTATTATGGTAGTGAACAAGTATGTATGTATTGTCAGCTACAGATTTTTCAATTAACCACAAACAGTTAAGGCTATGTACACCAACAAGATAATAGCACAAGCGCATGGATTATAGATAACAGAAAACCATGGCTAGGTGTGGAACATAGGACGCTTGAGCTTATGTACAAGAAAGTAACCCGCAGTAAGCGAGGTTCAACAGCTCAGGAAAGTAATCGGTTGTATTAAACATTGAAGAGCATAAGTAAGAATATGGGGCAACTTGATTCAGGTGATGGTTTCAAAGTGAGGTATCATCATTGAAGTTAGCATTCATGGTGCAAAGTACAATGGAGCAGTCAGCGCCAATTCTGCTAAAGCTAAGAAGATGAGTAGCAGCAATACAAACAACAGAACATACGTCGATACTCAACGTTATAATTTCTGATTAACTTGGCGTTGTGCATGAGCGACAACACTTTAATATTAGGAAATCCCGGAAAATAGAAATACAGAAACATTATGGCATCTTGCCACAAGATTTACAGTGTGAAGCCGTATTCAGGGGGCTGCATGCATTAGAATGCTGGCATAGACTAATTATGTCAAAACTAGTATCTGTTCCAGAAATGTGTTCCATGACAGTTAGTAGTACACTATGAGGTATCTACACCATTGATGTGGAGCTGCACCTGACGACCAAGTTTATCCTTGTCGACCTGTGAGTGAAACGTGGACGGCCACGCTGATTTGGATCAAGCCCGGAAGCAAGCGGAAGTGAACCGAGCATCAGGATCAAGCCACTGGAAACATCGCTGGATATATACAGGGCAAGTTAATTCCAATTAATTTTCTATGTGTACTGCTCAATTACAGAGAGCTATTAGACACCTTTGTATGGTATTGTGCAATCAGCCTGATGAATTAGATTGTGCTTCCACAGGGATGATGGTGGTTAGTTAATCTTTTTCTGTTACAGGTTACCAAAACAAGATCAGCAACACTTGAGGGGTCTGCGTGTACAGATAGTAATAGGTATACCACGCAGTAGTGACATCATATAACCATGCCTACATGGTCGGACTTCATAGATTTAGGTGTGAGGTGTGGGTTGACAGTGACAGAGCTCAAGACAGAACTGCAGAAACGGAACAATAACCAAGGTAACGACCAGCAGAGTAGACCCAAGAGTAAAGATCACCGAGCAGATTTCATAGCTTTAGGTGGAAGATGTGGGTTGACAGTGAAAGAGCTTAGGACAGAACTTCAGAAACGTAAGGAGAACCAAGGTAAAGACCAACAGAATAGACCCAAGAGTAGAGATCACCGAACTACTCAATATAGACTGGCTCTACAGAGACCAGCTAAGGTAACTCGATTAGAACCAGTAAGTGAATGGGCATATGGTGGTCGCCAACAAGAGTCTCATAAAATAGGCGACAGAAACCCTAAGCACGACTCGGACATCAGAAACCGTCCGTCCAATAGAGTCGATAGGTACACAGACTACATAAGCAGTCGAAAATGTTGGGTCTGTAATAGCTTGGACCACGTAGCCAGAGAGTGTGGACTGAGACGAGTGACTAAAGAAGAACATGACCAAAAGACAAACGTAGGATACATAGCAACAGACAGACAGAAAAGACAACGAATCGGTAACCCTGCGTGTAGTCAAATAGTGCCTACACGGAAGTCGAATGCTAGCAGTATTCATAGCGGGACTTTAAAATCCCACAAAGCACTCGTGAACGGGAAGTTGACCACCTGCGTTAGGAATACAGGGTCGTCAATAGCTGGTGTAGATCATAGCCTGGTAAGGAGTAGCGACTACACGGGAGAGAGCGTGACGTGCAGTACCTTTGGTGGTACAAAAGAAAAGTATGCTATAGCATGGGTGCATATATCCTGCCCGTACTATGAAGGGAGAATACGAGTAGCAGTGTTACCTAGTCCACTTGCAGGACTAATGATAGGTAACATACCTGGAGTGACAGAGTGTACAGAAGATGAAGCCCAAAGATGGAATGGTAAAATGACACAGGAGAATACAGACTCCAGACAGCATATTAAGAAAAACAAGAAAGAAGATAACGTGGTCATACCTCGGGCTGACCAGACAGACACTAGACGGGCACCAGACATTCAAACCGAAGACCGTGCAAAGCAACAAAGAGACGACAAGACACTGCGAACTTGTTTTCAGCGGGCAAACTGCCCACCGAAACAATCGAAATTAGGCAAGTGGTCATTTGTAATGAGGAATGAAATTCTCATGAGAGAATACACGAAAGATACAACAGGTATCTTACAAAGGGTACTGCCAGTGAGAGAGCGCAGTAACGCTCTGGAACGGGCACACATCGCCCCGAGTGCAGACCATATGAGTTTGGCCAAGACTAGAAAGAGATTATTATCTGGGTTCTACTGGCCAGGCTGTGAGAAGGACATCAGAAGCCATGTCCGATCATGTAAATTGTGCAAACGATTAGATGTAAGAGCCTCAGACATACAGATAGAGAAAAGCAACAAACAACAGATAGAAAATACTTGTGAGAAAAACTGTCAACAAGATGACAGGCAATCAGTAACTAACCACAGAGAAAAAGTTACTGACAAAGAGACAGATAGACCACTGACACATGAACAGCCAACAGTCACACCAACAAGGGATGACTTAATAGAAGAGCAATCTTGCGATACATTGGCAAAGTTCATCAGACTGTTGGTAACATTCAACATGTGGATGACTACTATTGTTATAGAAAACCAGACACTGCATCACATGTTGAAAACAGTAACTGCAAGAATAAAACATATACTTGAAAAACAAGATTGTACGTCGGAATACACAGAAAGCTTAATACTAACATCTGACAGTACGCCACCATTCAAGACACATCAGATGCTCGTTACAACATATACTGACTTGTTTCAGCAGACAGTGGAAAAAACAATAACATCAAACAGAAATTTTAGGTTTAAAAATAGTAATACATCATCAGTGCCACTGACAAGATAACATCACATATACCAACGTGAAACACTCTTATCTTGTGATATGTATATTGTAGATACTGTATAGAGTGTATAAAGGATATATGTATATGATTGGTGTAGATATAATTGTTGTAGTAGAATTAATGCATTGATAAGTATAATGTTGATTGCAGTGACATGATGATACGGTAAAGTCATCAGAGGTAAAAACAATAAAGATGTGTAATGGTGCAGTTAAAATATATAGATGAAGTCTGTGAATGCTGGCAATAACATGGCCTAAGAAACGTTACACCGACTATATGACAAAATGATCTAGGCAGATTAGGGACCAAATCCCGATAGTACAATGGGCATACGGTAAGACTATCATCTAGGAAACCATGCGTTCATACAAGGTGACTGGTCCAGTGGTTAGCACGTTGTGGTACTGACCATGATAACATGTCAATGTAGGAAATGTGATATGATTGCGGTAACATAATATGCAATTGTGAATGTAAATATGCATATGTATGTATGGATATATATACACCCAAGGCTGTTATTGATTTCAGATAGTTAAGTGGTGTAAATGACTGAGCAGAAGAGATAGTGTCAAAGGTACCTCAAAGATGCTACCTCATTAGCTGACTGAAGAGGCTGAGACAGACAGACACAAGTGAAGATTGGGAATCTGATGGGTAGAAGATACAGTCAGCGAAGACAGATACCAGCCAGAACCAACCAATGGAGTAATAGTTAGTAACATTCACTATCATTCAATAACAAAACTCATAATACACATAGATAGAGATAAATATCATTTTAATGGCTGTAATTACATACATAGACATCAGTACATTCTTATGATCATGATCATCATGCCATGTATATTTGTAATCAATATGCATGTAATGGTAATAGTAATTGTAACAATATTGATTGTACTATTTACCTGATTGTAACACAACGTATAAAATGAAGGTCGGTAGAAAACTGATAAATGATCGCAAAGGGAAAAAAGAAGAATCGACATCTACTAGAGCAGGAAGGTTGCAACAGTGGGTCTAAAACCACGATACATCACAGACGACACCCCATAACTAAAAGGAAAAGAAGAAGAAGGTAAATGAGGACATTACTACCATTAATACATATTGTCACAGAGATGATAATGATGGGCGAGTGAAAGTTTGAACAGTGCTTGCAATATTACATGTGAGTCCAATTGTATATATTATTCAGGTTTTGTGACAATGTTGTATATTGGAGAGACAAACATGTACAATAGGTAGGAGAAATTTAGCTGATGGTGGTAACATATACATAACATAAGAATAGGTTGAGTGACAGTGAAGTGAGAGAAAGGGGACGAGAAGACTGAGAGTAGGAATTTGTGCGAATGAGAATCAATTTGAACACAACTGGGATACTTGCACACCGGTATACAGGAAGCGTACAGGCATAGACGGAACATTTGAGGTTCGAGTATGCGTGTTGTAAGACAGAGTACAGAATAAAAAATTAAACACTATAAAAAAAAAAAAAAGAGAGAGAGAAAGACAAACGATGAAAGGATGAAGAGAGGAAATGAGAGAGAGAGAACAGAGTGCAAGTGAAATTGAAGGAAAGGATACAAGGATAGTGTAGTAGGATTATTAGCAATACCATTGATAATAGTACCAAGTGGTAGTACTTTGTACATATAATATGTTAACATGTAGTACTTTGGCATGGTAGTAGATGTATATCAAGGTATATAAGGGTCATGGTATTAGGAACACGACAAGGAAAAAGTTAGTAGCAAGAACACCAGGGATAAACAGAAGGCAAATAAAGGGAAGAGATAGCCACAGAGCACAAGTAACTAATGGCAGCCAACCACGCACACACGTTGACAAGACATATACAAGAGTCATGGGTACTCGCACCAAAGAGATCCACAGTCGTAGCATAGTCTACTCAGGAGCAAAATAGAGTTTCAACAAAATATGGGTGAAATTGATATGTCTGCAATACACACGTTCCTGCACCCAGGGCTTAAGGGCTGGGGAGGGTGTCAGTTGCTTGTACCGAGGTATAAATGAGGAACCTTATGGGAATGTCCGGGGTGGGACATTGGGACTCATAGTAGGTTGGTCCTCAACTTGCCGAAACAAAGGGGGTTGAGGCCACACGAGGTCTATTGGGAATAGACGGATTTCGTGTCCGACATTATAATTTGTGTGAAGGTATGGCAGAATATCAACGTAACACAGAGTGAAGTTAAAGGGAACTGAGAAGCAAGCTCAAAGGCATGAGGCAGTAACAGATATGTGCGACCAGGGACAGGCATGTGCGACAGAAGCTGACTCATGTCAAGGGTAGAGATAAGGAAGAACCCAAAAATGTAGAACATTTTTGAAATTGCGGGGGGCAATATGCCATGAGTCATTACTTAAGACATGGTTAACAGCAACATAGATTGGTGAAAACGTAATAGTGATAAATAATTACGGAGAGTGATAAGGAAAAGACACCGGTAACGGGCTAAAGATAGTGCCAATAGATTGCGAGGAGGAGCCACGTGATTAGGAGGGTCGAGCAGGGCGAAACGGACAAAAGGGAGTCAGTCGGGGTTGGAAGCCATGACAGACAGATCAAGAAAGCAGAGAAGTGTTGTCCGGCTGAGAATGATATCCCTTGTGCGATGAAAACGCCGAGGAATCGTCGACGGCCAGTAAATGAGTGTACGACTAGATATTTCAAGCGTGGACCGATTGAGGAGAATATGTTGCCGCGACCAGGCGGGTGGACATGTTACGCACGGAGTCGGTCGTGTGCCGTGGGCAGAGGTTCCGGCCTGTGAATGTGGCGCCATGCGCCATGTGTAACAGGACTGTAAGTAGGGTAGAAGAGTGTATGTGTAGATCATTGTAGTTGATTAGATAGCCTGGATAGCAGGACGTACTACAATCAGTGTGTAAACAAATGTCGTGAGTGTACATGTAACTTTGAATATCCCAGTGGATTGTGTCGCATAGAACAATACAGGAGATGGCCATTCTATCACTCAGGTGGTGACGAGTTGTGTTCACGTGTATCAGTGTGTAATTCATAAAGAGTGTCAACGTAGCCGCATCTCAATACCCCTAGTTACGTCAGAAAGGGCTCGTTGGCACTGTAAAACATGTTTGTTAGCGAGAAATCATTAGTTTTTCACCAAAACGTCAAAGAAAATGTCGCCGCTTTCCATGATTTAAGTTGCTTTGGACCTATCAAAGACATATTCCTTGGGTGGGGGTAATATAAGACGGCAGGAAAAATTTCATAACGATGCAACAGACAGTTTTCAAAATAATTGATCGTGAATGACGGCATTCATTTCTGGACAGACTATAGAAACGATTGCCTGTGGATTCTGATAAGAATATTGTAATGTTTGAATGGGACGCCTATTATTTCTATCAACATCAGTTTATGAATGCAATCCTTTCTTGGTCTTGTGGCTATGATCAAAGTGTAGTATCTGCACTTGATCTTGCCAGGGCCACCAGCAGAGACAGTCATCGAATGACACACCAGGGACGTGGGGACCTGATGAGACGGCTCTGGCCCTTGGGGGAAACAGCGAGCCCTCATTAAAAACAAAAACAGTTTTTCTAAAACTAGATTTCTTCCAGTTTAAACAATTCACAGTATCACTCAATGGCCATACATAAAAGTGACAAGTGTCAAATCTTACCAATTATATTGAAATGGATAGGTGTGTCTTCTAAGAGAGAGAGAGAGAGAGAGAGAGAGAGAGAGAGAGAGAGAGAGAGAGAGAGAGAGAGAGAAAGGGGGAGGGAGAGAGAGAGGGGAGGGGAAGGGGAGAAATAGTGACAGAGAGAGGGGAGTGGGAGGGAGGGGGATGGAGAGAGAAAAAAAAAGAGAGAGAGAGAGAGAGAGAGAGAGAGAGAGAGAGAGAGAGAGAGAGAGAGATCAAAATGCCGTGAAACAATCAAAAGTGCAGAATATTAAGGATCTTTTTGTATTTTAAGGAGCTCGCGGTTCCCAACAGGGTAAGAACCTCTTATCAAAGACCCACATCGTGTCATTCGGGTCACCGCCTCTACATGCAGTCATTGCAACATCAAGAGCAGCTTCTACACTCCTATCTAAGCTTAGAGGCGATTTTAAGGAAGTTTGGCCGTTTACAGGCCTGTCAAAATGTTATTGTTGTCTATATCGTAGGCCTGCCATTGACAGCACAACACATTTAATGAAATATCGAGATAAAATAGAAACATTCATTACCAAAGTTCTCATTCATGTAAATAAAGCCATTATTTTTCCACACACTTTGAAAGTTACTTAAATTTCTTATTGCTTTATTTTTGAAATGAATATCTGTAAATAATTTATTTAAATGTCTTATACAAATTATTACGAATACTACAGTTGTTTAAATAACATAATACAATGTATGCTGCTTTGAGTAGTGCCCCATAAAATAATAACTGTAATACTGTTATGTCCCTTGCCACTATTTTGATTACACGTGTTTCTTTTCATGTGGTTCTCTCATTTTCTTTTAACTGTTTAAAATAAGATTTCTCTAGTCAAGAATTTGTTTTTCAAATAAGGGCTCGCTGTCCCCCAAGAACCAGAGCCGCCCCATCAGGTCCCCGTGTCCCTATGTGGCCCTGGCAAGATCAAGTGTAGATACTACACTTCAATCTTAGCTAAAAGGCCGAGAAAGGATAGTATCCATACATTGATGTAAACAAAATTTATAGGTGTCCCATTAAAACATTAAGTGATGTTTGTCAGAACCTACAAGCAAAATATTCTGGTGCTCTAGTGCGAGCTGTTTTTCATTTAACAAAGATTTCCCTGTATTAGATTGTCTCCCGTTAGTTTACTTCATTTCCGTGTACTGAAATTCATGACAAGAATGTTTTGCTAGAATTTTCCACTATGCACAAGAAGCCTTGTATATTTTTTTTAAAGAGCAAGCTTTAATCATGCCATGTTTGATTACTTACATTGAGAAAAGCTGAGATAGGTATATCTAGACAGTCTTTTTCTTGGAATCCACGGGTGGGAGGAGCTGGTGGGGGTGAGGTTGGGGGGGGGGGGGGGGGGGGGGGAGAGGGGGGTCAGGAAGACCTAATAACGCATGGTGAAGAAAAGACAGAAATAAATAGTATAGGGCGCCATGGATGGAGCTGCATGGTATAACTAAAGATTGTGCGGCTTGGGGCAAGTTGGTTTAGGACCATGTCCCAATGGAGGACAAAGAAAGGACAAAAGAAGATGAAGGCCGGAATTTAAACACAATAAGAGAAGCATACAATTCCAACTCAGAGAGTAACTATGATGTCGGTGCCATTTATAATATAAATTTTGTTATTTCATTCCATATTATAATTCTCACACTGTTATTTTGTATTTGTTTAACAGTGGGAAGATCATGTCACTGCAACAGCCTCAGACAATTTCACAGAGAACCTTCTGGGACATCAGTGATTTGCATTACCATCAAATAGAAACGATGAGTCAATCATCATCCGAGACGAGCGACCAGCGAGTGAGGTCTTGGATCTCTCAAAGCACGCCAGAAGAAGAAACTCCGCCTTGTTTAACCCTGACGTTAAACTTGGACATCGTCAACAAATCAACAAACAACTTGACGGATGACAATTTTTTTCAAAACAAAAAATGCAACTTTGCTGCAGCGTTCCCGTTAAGCTTACGAAAGAATTCTTTTTAACACTCATTAAATTACCGGCAATTGAGTTGTAATTTTGACTCGTTCCTCTTAAATTTTGTGCAAACAGAAAGATTTCATTTTGAATTTGCGGTTACTGTGGGAATAACTGATGTTCCATAATCAAACAATATACGTGACTATGTGTTTTAAGTGTCTCAGCCAAAGTATTATGCACTTCAAGTGTTCTATAAGTCTGCAGTGTGAACCTGGCGAGATGCAGCGAAATGTGAGTGGCACCTTACAGTCTTGACAGACCAAAGTATGTGAGTTGGAATTTGGCCAAAATTTCATCACAATGCCTGGGCAGAGCTTCAGAGGAACATGTGGTGCCCAAACGACATGTTCCCTCTTTCAGCCTTGCCTTGAGTATTCCAGAGGAATGGGTAACCAATACGTCTGGAACAAGGTAGGCTGCAGACGCTGGCGGCTCAGCGTCAAACCTCCGAGACCTCACCTCCACGAGCAGGTGGCGACTGGTGGCTAGACTCTGGAACCCAAGGGACCCGACTTAGAGGCGTTAAGCCAAGTCCTATAGGTGAGGGCCTCGTTCGAACCTGGACCATAGGACGCGTACGTCTGTCAATCACAAGTGTCCGGACCTGTGTAAATCGTGTGCTACCGTCAGACTCCCCGCATGACGTGCGGATCCCCCGACCACCAGGAATAGGCCTGCCGGAGATATCGCCGGAGATATTGCTCGTCTGTTGCGAGCTAATCTCCCATCCTTCCACTGTGCGGATCTCGCGACCAGCGAGAATAGGCCCGCCGGAGATATTGCTCGTCTGTTGCGGGCAAATCTCTACCACTGAGCAATTGACTGAATAAGTAAAGACACGATAACAGTAGTGGTATTTCAATTCCGCTTGCGCTCCTAAATATGCTACATCCTTCATGTGTCTTCACAATGTCGGATTAGAGTCAAGCTCAACAGGGTCCTCTTTCCCCGCTGCTTCTAACAAGCCCGTTCCCTTGCAGCGAAATATGCCACGCAATAAACCGTGCAACCTATTGGATGTGGCTTCTGTGTTTTAATCCACCAAGGGAATATATTGTGTTTAACATATACAGAGTTTGTTGCGGGCAGATTTTCTGATTTCAATTTTACACTAAGGAGAGAGTCTCCCGTCTACTCTTCGTCACTTCTAGCTCCCGAGGATCTTAATGTGTTCTACGTGTAAGCAGTACCTTGCGTAGTGGTGGTAGCTCTGTGACTAGCATACATGTCTGCTGACCTGGTGAACATGTGTTTGAATCCCCATCGATACGGAGCATTGTTTTTTAACATGGCCGGAGCTCAGCCTGAAACCTGATGGAGGATTTTTACTTTTATTTAAAAATCTGAGGAAAACGTCGTAGTTAGCTACATGACTGGCGAATGGATCAGTGAAGACATGGCTAGACAAGACTACAGAAAATACAATGGAAGACAAGACTAAAGGAAAAACGGTGGAAGAGATGGCTACAAAAAACAAGACTAGAGAAGAAAACAATGTATGTTAAAACTTGAGAACTAGAAAAAAGACAATGCTAGACTAGACTAGAGGAAAGACAATGCAAGACAAGACTTGCGAAAACAAGACTAGAGAAAAGACAACACAAGAGAAGAACATAGACAAGGATACGACAGACAAGACATCTAATTTGATGTATATATTTTGCAGATTAATGTTGTGTTCATATAGCTTCAATGTTTTATATTTGTGTGAAGTTTGATGATCATTTCATAATATTGTTATGTTTTACCATATGAATAAAGCATTTCTAAGAGTTGTGTTTTCTCATTAATGTAATACATATTCATAAGCAGTCACTGCAGCTTTCCGGTTGATCGAGAATACGATACACACACACACACACACACACACACACACCACACACACACACACACGCACGCACGCACGCACGCACGCACGCACGCACGCACACACACATCGTGATTGTAACTGACTCAGAAAACATGCTAAGGAAGATGATGACAGGCATGCTTCGAGCAGAGTGGCTTGCTTCGCTTCGGATGTCACGGGTGGCAAGCATCGCCTGGATCTTTTCTCCGGTGCATGCCGGTGTGCTGGGGAATGAACAGAAGGGCAGATTGGCTGGCTCTGCAAAACTTGGTGAAGTATTGATGCATGACAAGGCAGACGTTTTTGCGCCCTTGTGGGAGCACGTGTACACCTCGGACGTATGCAACTCCCGGTGCACTGATGGCGACGTAAGGGGTTCAATCCCTAAACTGGCATTAAGTTGGACTTCAACATTGACTTCTCTTTCAGAAAGCAATGGCAAACTACTAAACGTAAAATTGTATAGACAATCAACCGGGGGTTGATGGCAACGTCCTGTAAATAACATCTAATAGTGTTACTAATTCATGGTTAAGTAATCTTCTTTGCACGTCGATGTTGTTGTTGTTGTTGTTGTTGTTGTTGTTGTTGTTGTTGCGTTTGACATAATTTCGCTGGAC
>JACEFZ010025793.1:282500-290000 GCA_014155875.1 Cepaea nemoralis
TGATCTCTATATTTTAGTCCAGGCTTTGTGCTATGGAGAGAAACAGCTTTCATATGCGGTGCCTGCGAAGAATTCTTGGTATTAAGTGGCAGACAAAATCACAAATACTGAAGTATTGGAAAGATCAGATTGTCTGACAGGTTTATTCCATGCTGCAGTCTTCGTAGACTTAGATGGATAGGACATCTTAGGAGGATGGATGATGGTAGAATACCAAAGGCACATCTTTTTTTTGGTGAATTACAGATGGGTAAGAGATCTCAGGGTCGGCCTCTACTACAATACAAAATGTGTGTAAGCGGGGACATGATTGATACAGGCATTGATAATGCACAGTGGGAATAAGTCGCCGTTGAACGTGTTGCATGGAGGGTAAGCATCATAAATGGAATAAAGACAAAGGAGAAAATTATTGCAGATAAGTCACACACCGAGTGTGTGAGACGTAAGATGGTGCATGATGGTAGAAATGACCACGTGTTCACATGAACTCACTGTGGACGAACATTTACAACGCGAATTTGCCTTATCAGTCACATTCGCTACCGCCATGTTTAATAGTTGTTATGCCTTATTGAAGCACAAACTAGCGTCTGTCAAGACGGCAAGGTGATAATGAGATGAGAATTGCGTTCTGCCTGTTTACAGCAGAGCTGCTTTACTTGCGCCTTTAGGCTGACACATCCGACTTTCTGTGGGCATTTGTTGACCGGGTTGACCTTCCCGGGTGTTTCGAAAGAATTCCACTCTCACTCTGAGATGGACATTGGACTCTCACTGTTGTGGTTTCATCTACATCCCGGCTGGTCAAGTTAGAACGGCCGAAGACATCCCGGTCATCCCTCAAGGGAAGGCGGGGATAATCCATGGGCATTCCCAGCCATCCAAGGAGGCCTTCATAATTGCAGAGCCGACATATAGCGCTCTGGTTCTGGTACTAGGCTCACCAAAGGAATCGGCCTGTACATGGCTGCTTAGCCTCACTTCCGTATGTTGGTTATTTCGTTCGCCACAAGCCGCCCCCCCCCCCCCCCCCCCCACAAAACCAGGAGAGGTCAGTCTGCAGATGACATCCACTCAGAGATCTTTCGTTTCGGAATTCCACGAAATGGGTTTGCTAGCCGACCAGTATTCGCATTCGTGCTTCTGGGTACCTTTCTCGACTCTTACTGTTTTGGTGTTATCCCTATCCCAGCTGACACACTTAGAACAGCTGGAGACATACCGGTCAGCACTCAAGGGAAGGCAGGGGCAGACCATGGGCATTCTCCGCTATCCAAGGTGGCTTCCATAATTGCAGAGCCGACACATATTCCTCTGGAACTAGGCTCATCCGAGGAATCGTCACGTCCTTCATATGGCTGCTTAGCCTCACTTCCGTATATTGGGCCTCCCGTTCACAACAGGCTACTCTTCCGAATATCAGGAGGGACCAGTATGCAGACGACATCCACACAGCAAGATTTCGTTTCGGACTTACACGTAATGGATTTGCTAGCCAAGCTATATTACATTTCGTGCCAATGGGACGCTTTTCCAACTTTGATAACGCTCACTCAATGAACTTTAGATACTGACTGGGACGCTTTCTCACCATTAATGGTCATACAGTAGTGGCACTTTCCGTTTTTACAGACGTAAGGCACACGGTAGGCTGCAGATGCTGCTGGCTCAGCATCTCACCTCCATGCAGCAGAGGATGAGTAACGGACAGGCCTCCACAACCAGGGGATATTGACTTAGAAGCGTTCAGCCATATCCCTCAGCTTAGGGCCGTAGAAAAAGAGTCTGGACCAAGCATGTAGTGACACCTTCCAAATGATTCGAACTTTATACGCAATAGATTTGCTAATCAAGGTATATTCCAGTTTTTTTCAGTTTCGCTTCAATTCAACTGGGGTTGCAAGTCGGCATCATTTATGGTCGGAGCTATGACGGTATCTGATCGTCTTCGCGACTCTGATTTTCGTTCTTGATTAGTGAAAACATTCTTTACAAATGCTTTCGTAGTAGTTCGTTTTGCGGCGATCCAAGAATATCACCTCTAACGCCGCAATACGATTTCCCCCATTTGTTACTGTTAATCATTACCTCCAGTTCCGAAAACAACAAAAATAGAACCGAGGTCCTATTCCATTATTCCATGCACCATTATTCAGGCAGCCCTGGCCTGCTTTGTACACTCTAATATTTTCAATGTAAACGCGCAGGTTACCCGGGACGCTCAGCGAAGAGCACCCACGGGAGAGAGCCTGCAGACCGTAGGGCAGGAACAATGGGCAGTAAACAGGCGCGAGCCGGACCTCCCGCCTGCATCAGAGATCCATCTATGCGCTTTTTAACTGCAACAACTTTAATATATGCTATTGGAGTTGGAATTACCGCGGCTGCTGACACCGGACTTGTCCTCCAATAGATCCTCGTTAAAGAGTTTAATGTATACTCATTCCAATTACGGGGCCTCGATAGAGTCCCGTATTGTTATTTTTCATCACTACCTCTCCGTGTCGGGAGTGGGTAAGTTGCGCGCCTTCTGCCTTCCTTGGATGTGGTAGCCGTTTCTCATGCTTCCTTTCCAAAATCGAACCCTGAGACTCATTACCCATTACCAACAGAGTAGGAAAGACTTGTGCTATCGATATATGATAGAGAAGCCATTTGAAAGATATTTCGCCCGCATGTGAGGCCATGCGATCAACACAGAGTTATTCAGAGTCATCAGTGGGAACGCCACGCTCCGCGTGTCACCTGCATGCAGTACCTTGCAGAGTAGTGGTAGCGTTGTGGCAAGCATACATGTCTGCTGGCCTGGTGTAAATGTGTTTGAATCCCCATCGATACGGAGCATTTATTTAATGGCCGGAACTCAGCCTAAAATCTCATCGAGTGTTCTATTACTTATTGTGATAGGTTGCTGTAAACAAAGTGGACATAATATATATGCGGCCCCCAATAGCTTTCCATTTGTCAATGTGGGCCTAAACACAAAAAGTTTGCCCACCCCTGCTTTACAGTACAAATCACTCATTCAACACTTTATTGAACATAGGGGCTGACTACTGTCAATCAGCTACTGAAAAACCAGTAAACATAAAACATAACTAGATCCGAGTGGTAGATCAGATGTCTAGTTTTCCCAGATCAGGGCGACAATTAGGAGTACCTGTGTGTACCTTGGGAGCGTTAAAAATACCTCGCATGTTGGAGGTCGAAAAGGGAGGGCCGTATAGGCAGCTCAAGTAATATAATGAAAGCTATCCACAAAATGAATATTTACACATCTGGTTGTTATATAAACACACATGTGGGTCCTAGGTGTTGGTACGGAGTTCGTGTACTGTGCTCGGATTCTCCTTCTGGGGGAGAAAGGGGAGTGAACTGTAGTATTTTCCGGATATCCTTATGTCGTGAACATAATTATTCACTAATAATGTATCTACTACTGATCTGTTCGAGACAAACCACCACAATTATCACAATCATTACCACCGCAGTCACTACTATTACTCCTATTACTGTTGTTTGTCCATCAAGAATGATGATGACCATTCATGTCATCCAGTGGGGTTGAAAAGTATGGAGCCGTGAGTTCTAAGATGGCTGATAAGGCCTATTTTGGCTCGAAATGTTCTTTGACAATGTAGGCAAGCAATGCTTGACGATAAAGAGGAGGATCTCCTGCAGTGTTTTTTTTTTCTGTCCAGCCTTTTCTTCACAGCTCTTGCAATCCTGGTTGCTTCACAAGTGACTGCACCCTTATGCAATAATGTACGCCACGAATTACGGTCTTTAGCAGCAGTCTCCCATGTGTCAAGATGTATTCCACAAGCTTTTAGTGAGATTTTCAGAGTGTCTTTAAAGCGTTTCCTCTGGCCGCCTTGGGAGAGTTTACCACAACGCAGCTCGCCGTAAAAAAAAATGTTTAGGGAGCCTGTGATCTGGCATACGAGTTAAGAGACCAGCCCAGCGAATCTGATTTTTCATTAGTGGAGTGTGGTTACTGGGCATGAACGCTCTTTCTAGAACTTCAGTGTCTGGGATGTCTTGCCATTTAATCTTCAATAGCTTCCTAACGCAGACTGTGTGGAAGTGTTTTAATTTCCTAGCATGTCGCTGATAAACAATCCATGTTTCAAAACATATAGCAGTGTGGATAAAACAGCTGCTTTATATGCTTTCAGTTGTGTTTGAAGGCTTATTCCATTTCTGTCCCATACATTCTTGTACAGTCTGCCAAAGGCCGCGCTGACCTTGGAGATTCTTGCATTCACTTCATCATAAATTCTGTCAGCTTGTGACAAAGTACTGTCAAGATAGGTGAATTTGTCCACAACACTTAGTCTATACCGTTTACCTTGATACTCGGCACGGTGTGATTATTCCCTGGAGCTGACTGATACATAACTACAGTCTTCTCCATGTTGATATTGAGCCCAAAGTTGGCACAGGTATATGAGAAAGCTGAAACATTGTGTTGCATGTCTGCCTCTGTGTTGGCATATAGAGCGCAATCATTAGCAAACAGCAGTTCAATGACGGTGTCGGTGTTAGTTTTGGTTTTGGCTATCAGCCTGCTGAGATTGAACAACTTTCCATCCATGTAGTAGTTGATGACTATTCCAATGTCATTATTCTCGAAGGCATTCGTCAGCATAGCTGAAAACATGAGGCTGAACAGTGTTGGTGCCAGGACACATCCTTGCTTCACCCCATTGGTGACAGGAAAGGGCTCAGACAGATCACCACTTTCTTGTACTCTTGCCTGCATACCATCATGAAATAGCCACACTATTTGGACAATCTTTTGTGGACACCCATATTTCGCCATAATCTTCCACAGTCCTTCTCTGCTGACTGTATCAAAAGCCTTGGTAAAGTCAATGAAAGTGGAGAACATTTCGGAGTTCTGTTCCTGACACTTCTCTTGCAGCTGCCTTGCAGCGAAAATCATGTTAACAGTTCCTCATTCTTTTCTGAAGCCACATTGACTCTCAGGAAGAAGACCTTGATCAAGTTGGGCCGTGAGGCGATTGAGAAGCATTCTGGCGAGTATCTTCCCTGCGATTGAGGGCAAGGAGATGCCTCGGTGGTTGTCGCAGGATTGGCGGTTTCCTTTACGTTAGTAAAGGTGGACTATTGACGCGCCCTTGAAATCTTGTCGCATGGTCTCGTTCACCCATATGTTTGTAAAGACGGTAAAGCTGCTCTATTAGGACCGGCCCACCTGTCTTGTATATCTCTGCTGGGATGGCGTCAGGACCAGGCCCTTTCCACTGGAAAGTTGCTGAATGGCTTTGTTTAGTTCCACTATGGTTGGCAGGTCATAAAGTGTATCATTAGTGGGAACTTGAGGAAGGCAGTTGATGGTTTCATCATAGAAGAAGGAAGTTGCATTAAAGATGTTGCTGAAATGCTTTCCCCAGCGTTGAAAGATTTCTTTCTTATCGATGACCAATGTTCTCTCATCTGCACTGAGGAGGGGAACTATACCTGGTGATGGTGGACCGTCTGTCACCAAAGTCTTAAATTTCATCATATTTGTTGCTCAGCCAGGAGTCCCGCATATGCCGAAGTTTCTGCTGCACTACGCTCCGAATGTTATTGAAGGCACCTTTTGTTTTGTTTTTTAATGTTGACTTCGGGTCATTCAAATGAGCCTAGAGGAGAAAATGTTTCTCGGCCAGCAATTGGTTGATTTCTTCAGAATTTTCATCACACCAATCTTTATGCTTTCTGGGTGGGGAGGGGGAGGGGGGGGGGCGGGGTTGCGGGCCCAGGATTTCCATATCAGTGTTGTAAATTATATCCTTTAGTGCTCTCCACTCTGTTTCCGCATCCTGTTTTGCTGCAGCATTTGGCTTGAGGTGGTCTTCCAGCACGATTTCAAACGACAGCTGCATGTTTTTGCTGTTTAGGGCAGGTGACATTTAGTTTTTATTTTATTTTTTTCTGCATATTTACCCCTTGAGGACGCCGTGATGGTTTGATGTGTATGTATTTTCGAGATAATGAGACCATGGTCTGTCCAACATTCAGCACCCCACATGGATTTTGTCACCCGAACGTCCTGTCTGTCACTCTTCCTGACGATGACATAGTCAATGAGGTGCCAGTGTTTCGAGCGAGGGTGCATCCATGATGTCCTATTTCTTGTGGGAAGGCGGAAAATTGTGTTGGTGATCAGGAGATCATGTTCGGCACAGGTCCGAAGGAGGAGGAGCCCATTGCTTTTACAATTTCCGACTCCGTGCTTTCCGAATGATGCCACTCCAAAAGGCAGTGTCCTTGCCTACTCTGGCATTGAAATCCCCAAGGAGTATAAGTTTGTCTCCTTTGGGAACAGATGTTAATACGTTGTGCAGGTCTTCATAGAACGTGCTTTTGACGTCATCTTCATTTGTCATGGTTGGTGCGTAGACATTAACGATGGTTGCATGCTTCTTTCCTTTCAGCAGGGGTAACTTAATAGTCGTAAGCATGTCATTTATAGCCTTCGGAAATTCAGCTAGTTTGCCAACCAGGCAACTTAATGGCAAATCCCACACCGGAGTGGCGTCTTTCCTCGCTTTTCCTTCCGCTCTAGAAAATGTGCAGCCGGCACATTCTTCACAGATTTGGCCTTCTTCTGCAAGTCGTGTCTCGCTCAAGGCTGCAATGTCGATGCCCAGTTCTCTCCCAATCAGTGCTGTTCGTATCTCTTGGCCAGACGCGCCGTCTCTCTCAAGTAGGGTGCATACATTCCAAGTTTCGATTGTCAAGGGAATATGGTTTGCTCTTTTAGCTTTACATGTTTTTACTTTGTTTGTATGTCGACCGCAGTATAGGGTACCCAACAACCGCGGCTAGCTGGTTAGGTAATTATGGAGCAGACAATGTTTAGGGCACCTTTTCTAGCCACTTCCTCATGCTATGGAGATGAGCAGTACTTTCCTATAGAAGGCTGCTCAGTCACTCAGGGGCTGCCGAATCACACTGCTGCTCCGGTCAGTAGAAGACGATCATATGGCCTGAGCCGACTGTGTGCAGGTCTGCGACTACGACTTATAGTGTATCCACGCCTGCCGCTTCGCAGCTCGCCCATCGCCACAGGGCTTCAAGGTGATATATGAAGTTGAATGAAGAATGACTTGCGCGATGAAATGGATTAAAGTGAGGAAGAGTTGCGCAATTCGTCGACCTCACTCTCTCGCCTGAGTCCGGTGGCAAGACAAGTCAAGACGACTGGAGATGAATATAGGTGCAGTGATGACCACTCTATGTGCCTTGCGGTGCTCATTACGTTCCACAACGCTTTACAGGTAAAGACCGTCTTGTCCGTCGAATCATCAGTGATTTCATCCGCGCAGTCTGTCGAATCCTGTCTTCACATGCTGGGTAGGCATACCCTAGGTCACCGCTTGGTTTGACGCCGAGTCGGCTACCCACGCCTGGGTTAGCCAGCCTCTCACAGCTGGTGACCGGGAAGGAGGGGCGGGGGTGGCCGCGCTACAAAGAGCCACA
>JACEFZ010025793.1:295000-300000 GCA_014155875.1 Cepaea nemoralis
TTGTGAGGTGGATATAATGGCTTCCACTGTTCTCTGCAGTTCTCTTAGCGCTGCCGGGGTGAGAAAATCATACCGATGGTGGACCTGTTGGGACTAAGTCCGCACTGCGATTTGGGGTATTACTACTATTACTACTACCACTAACAATAAATCTACTACTATTACTACTAACAATACTACTACTACTACTACTACTACTACTACTACTACTACTACTACTACTACTACTACTACTACTACTACTACTACTACTACTACTACTACTACTACTACTACTACTACTGCTGCTGCTGCTGCTACTACTACTGATAGCACTACTACTCCACTACAGCTACGACTACTACTACTACCACCCCTCCTCCTCCTCCTCCTCCTCCTACTACTACTACTACTACTACTACTACTACTACTACTACTACTACTACTACTACTACTACTACTACTGCTGCTGCTGCTGCTGCTACTACTACTACTACTACTACTACTACTACTACTACTACTACTACTACTACTAATATTAAAAACACAGCTACTACAACTACTTCTGCTGCTACCACTACTATGACTAATATTACCACTACGACTATTACTAACAACACTAACAGTAAGCCTCTTTCAGTCTTGAAGGACTATAGAGGTGTGGCGCTTGGGAGTAACCTCGCAGCACCGCTGGTGACTGTATAGTCCAATGCGAGAGTGACAATCCCTGTCACAGTTTCTGCATCTGTAAGACGAGGCAAGTCACGCAGTAAGTGACTGCGTTTTAAGCCTGTGCCGCCTATCCCCAGTTTGTTGGATCAGATTGCGCTCAAAAAGCATCAGTCCGTTTCGTACATCTCTTCTCCAGGAGCATCTGTCTGTTGCACCTCTTTCCCACGTGTCTGGATCTATTCCAAGGGTTTTCATATCTTGTTTACACACATCCCTATATCGCATTTGGGGTCTTCCGGTTGGCTTCTTTCCTGTAGCTAGTTCTCCGTATAGGAGATGTTTGGGAATACGTTCATCCTCCATTCGAGATACGTGGCCCAGCCACCGGAGGCGTCTCTGCTTGAGGAGGGTATGTACTGTGGTAATATCTGCTCTTTCAAGCACATGTTTGTTTGTTATGTGGTCTTTCCATGTCATACCCAGGATTCGTCTCAGAAATCTCATTTGGAAGGAATTCAACTTCCTTTCCTGTCTTGAGTACAGGGTCCAGGATTCAGACCCATAGAGTAGTGTACTAACAACACAAGCTTTATATACTTGAGCTTTTGTACACTCTGTTAGTCTATTATTCTCCCAAACTCTTTTAGCTAGCCTAGAAAATGTTGTGGCTGCCTTTCCAATGCGTCTGTCGATTTCTGTCTCTAATGAAAGATTTTCTGATATTGTCGACCCCCAAATACACAAACTCGTGGACGACCTTCAATTCGAAATTCGAAATTTTGATTGACGGAGGCGCACCAGCATCTTGTTTCATCACCTGTGTTTTATTTAGGCTAATGGTGAGCCCAATGTCTTTGCGGCTGCAAAACGATCTATGAGCCTTTGGAGATATTCTGCTGTATCAGTAGTCAGTGCTGCATCTTCTGCAAAAAGTAGTCCTCTTACGCATCTTGATCTTATTTTGGTCTTTGCCTTGAATCTTGATGGGTTAAAAAGTTTGCCATCAGATCTTGTCTTCAGTGGCAGTCCCAAATGCCTGCCTTACGAGAACGACGAAGAAGATACCAAAGAGTGTAGGAGCAAGCAAGCAGCCCTTCTTTACTCCGCTGCTGATGCTGAATGACTGGGATGTTGAGCCGTCAAATAAAATGGTCCCCTGCATGTTTTCGTGGAATGATTTCACGAGACTAAGAAGGGTGGGTGGACATCCAACCTTTTCAAGGACCTTAAAAAGGCCGCTTCTGCTCACGAGGTCAAATGCCTTTGTGAGGTGGATATAATGGCTTCCACTGTTCTCTGCAGTTCTCTTAGCGCTGCCGGGGTGAGAAAATCATACCGATGGTGGACCTGTTGGGACTAAGTCCGCACTGCGATTTGGGGTATTACTACTATTACTACTACCACTAACAATAAATCTACTACTATTACTACTAACAATACTACTACTATTACTACTACTACTACTACTACTACTACTACTACTACTACTACTACTACTACTACTACTACTACTACTACTACTACTACTACTACTACTACTACTACTACTACTACTACTACTACTACCACTACTACTACTACTACTACCACCACCACCACTACTACTACTACTACTACTACTACTACTACTACTACTACTACTACTGCTGCTGCTGCTGTTGCTACTACTACTGATAGCAATACTACTCCACTACAGCTACGACTATTACTACTACCACCCCTCCTCCTCCTCCACCTACTACTACTACTACTACTACTACTACTACTACTACTACTACTACTGCTGCTGCTGCTGCTGCTACTACTACTACTACTACTACTACTACTACTACTACTACTACTACTACTACTACTACTACTAATATTAAAAACACAGCTACTACAACTACTTCTGCTGCTACCACTACTATGACTAATATTACCACTACGACTATTACTAACAACACTAACAGTAAGCCTCTTTCAGTCTTGAAGGACAATAGAGGTGTGACGCTTGGGAGTAACCTCGCAGCACCGCTGGTGACTGTATAGTCCAATGCGAGAGTGACAATCCCTGTCACAGTTTCTGCATCTGTAAGACGAGGCAAGTCACGCAGTAAGTGACTGCGTTTTAAGCCTGTGCCGCCTATCCCTAGTTTGTTGGATCAGATTGCGCTCAAAAAGCATCAGTCCGTTTCGTACATCTCTTCTCCAGGAGCATCTGTCTGTTGCACCTCTTTCCCACGTGTCTGGATCTATTCCAAGGGTTTTCATATCTTGTTTACACACATCCCTATATCGCATTTGGGGTCTTCCGGTTGGCTTCTTTCCTGTAGCTAGTTCTCCGTATAGGAGATGTTTGGGAATACGTTCATCCTCCATTCGAGATACGTGGCCCAGCCACCGGAGGCGTCTCTGCTTGAGGAGGGTATGTACTGTGGTAATATCTGCTCTTTCAAGCACATGTTTGTTTGTTATGTGGTCTTTCCATGTCATACCCAGGATACGTCTCAGAAATCTCATTTGGAAGGAATTCAACTTCCTTTCCTGTCTTGAGTACAGGGTCCAGGATTCAGACCCATAGAGTAGTGTACTAACAACACAAGCTTTATATACTTGAGCTTTTGTACACTCTGTTAGTCTATTATTCTCCCAAACTCTTTTAGCTAGCCTGGAAAATGTTGTGGCTGCCTTTCCAATGCGTCTGTCGATTTCTGTCTCTAATGAAAGATTTTCTGATATTGTCGACCCCCAAATACACAAACTCGTGGACGACCTTCAATTCGAAATTCGAAATTTTGATTGACGGAGGCGCAACAGCATCTTGTTTCATCACCTGTGTTTTATTTAGGCTAATGGTGAGCCCAACGTCTTTGCGGCTGCAAAACGATCTATGAGCCTTTGGAGATATTCTGCTGTATGAGTAGTCAGTGCTGCATCTTCTGCAAAAGTAGTCCTCTTACGCATCTTGATCTTATTTTGGTCTTTGCCTTGAATCTTGATGGGTTAAAAAGTTTGCCATCAGATCTTGCCTTCAGTGACAGTCCCAAATGCCTGCCTTACGAGAACGGCGAAGAAGATACCAAAGAGTGTAGGAGCAAGCAAGCAGCCCTTCTTTACTCCGCTGCTGATGCTGAATGACTGGGATGTTGAGCCGTCAAATAAAATGGTCCCCTGCATGTTTTCGTGGAATGATTTCACGAGACTAAGAAGGGTGGGTGGACATCCAACCTTTTCAAGGACCTTAAAAAGGCCGCTTCTGCTCACGAGGTCAAATGCATTTGTGAGGTGGATATAATGGCTTCCACTGTTCTCTGCAGTTCTCTTAGTGCTGCCGGGGTGAGAAAATCATACCGATGGTGGACCTGTTGGGACTAAGTCCGCACTGCGATTTGGGGTATTACTACTATTACTACTACCACTAACAATAAATCTACTACTATTACTACTAACAATACTACTACTACTACTACTACTACTACTACTACTACTACTACTACTACTACTACTACTACTACTACTACTACTACTACTACTACTACTACTACTACTACTACTACTACCACCACCACCACCACTACTACTACTACTACTACTACTACTACTACTACTATTATTACTACTACTACTACTACTACTACTGCTGCTGCTACTACTACTGATAGCACTACTACTCCACTACAGCTACGACTACTACTACTACCACCCCTCCTCCTCCTCCTCCTCCTACTACTACTACTACTACTACTACTACTACTACTACTACTACTACTACTACTACTACTTCTTCCAACACTACTACAACAACAACAACAACAACAACAACAACTACTACTACTACTACTACTACTACTACTACTACTACTACTACTACTACTACTACTACTACGACCACCACTACTGCTACTAATAATATTACTACTGCTACCACTACTGCTACTAATAATATTACTACTGCTACCACTACTACTAACACTACTACCACTACTACTACTACTAACATTAATAATAATACTACTAATATTACAACTACCACTACTACTATTACTACTGCTACTAATATACTGCTACTACTACTACTTCTACTTCTAACACTACTACTACTAATATTACCACTACTACTAATACTAACAATACTAATACTACTATTAACTATTAATACTACTTCTTCTGCTGCTAACACTACTAAAACTACTAATATTACCACTATTACTTTTACTAACAATAAAACTGCTACTTCTAATAACAATACTACTACAACTACTACTACTACTACTACTACTACTACTACTACTACTACTACTACTACTACTACTACTACTACTACTACTACTACTACTACTACTACTACTACTACTACTACTGATGAC
>JACEFZ010025793.1:305000-421632 GCA_014155875.1 Cepaea nemoralis
ACAATAAATCTACTACTATTACTACTAACAATACTACTACTACTACTACTACTACTACTACTACTACTACTACTACTACTACTACTACTACTACTACTACTACTACTACTACTACTACTACTACTACCACTACTACTACTACTACTACCACCACCACCACCACTACTACTACTACTACTACTACTACTACTACTACTACTACTACTGCTGCTGCTGCTGCTGCTACTACTACTGATAGCACTACTACTCCACTACAGCTACGACTACTACTACTACCACCCTCCTCCTCCTCCTCCTCATCCTCCTACTACTACTACTACTACTACTACAACTACCACTACTACTGATAACATTACTACTCCACTACCTCCACACCTACTACTAAAACTACCTCTACTACTACTACTACTACTACTACTACTACTACTACTACTACTACTACTACTACTACTACTACTACTACTACTACTACTTCTTCCAACACTACAACAACAACAACAACAACAACTACTACAACTACTACTACTACTACTACTACTACTACTACTACTACTACTACTACTACTACTACTACTACTACTACTTCTACTACTACTACTACTACTACGACCACCACCACTACTACTACTACTAATAATATTACTACTCCTACCACTACTACTAACACTACTACCACTACTACTACTAACATTAATAATACTACTACTAATATTACAACTACCACTACTACTATTACTACAGCTACTAATATACTGCTACTACTACTACTTCTGCTTCTAACACTACTACTACTAATATTACCACAACTACTAATACTAACAACACTAATACTACTATTATTACTACTACTTCTGCTGCTAACACTACTAAAACTACTAATATTACCACTATTACTTTTACTAACAATAAAACTGCTACTTCTACTAACAATACTACTACAACTACTACTACTACTACTACTACTACTACTACTACTACTACTACTACTACTACTACTACTACTACTACTACTACTACTACTACTACTACTGATGACATTACTGCTCCACTACCGCTACGACTACTACTACTACCCCTACTACTACTACTACTACTACTACTACTACTACTACTACTACTACTACTACTACTACTACTACTACGACTAATACCACTACTCCTGCTACAACAACAACAACAACAACAACAACTACTACTACTACTACTACTACTACTACTACTACTACTACTACTACTACTACTACCACCACCACTACTACTACTACCCCTACTACTACTACTACAAACACTATTACTATTACTACTGCTAACAACACTATTACTACTACTACTACTACTACCACCACCAATACTACTACTACTACTACTACTACTACTACTACTACTACTAATACTACTACTACTACCACCACAACTACTACTACTACTACTACTACTACTCTATTACTACTACTACTACTACTACTACTACTACTACTACTACTACTACTACCACTACTACTACTACTACTACTGCTACTACTACAACTAGTACTAAATTTGTATTCGTAAATGGGTAGTGTGATCAAGCACTGGTGCTTTCCGCATCGGGTATGCCTTTTTTCCTCACTGTCAGCCCTACCAGATTGGAAGATTTGAAAAGGAAAAAAACGAAGCCATCGCATCATTTTGGCTCACGAGAAACACAGCTGTGTAGCAATGGTTTCCCTGCTGGATTTCTCGACAAATGAAACACAGAATAAAGATCTGGGAGCTCGTGATACTTAAAAAAAGTGCAATGAGCAGCACCTTCTCCCTGACGCTATATTCAGAAAAAGGGTGACAAGCTAAAGAGGAAAATCATGGAGGGTCGGGCGGAAGATGTCGTCAGACAGGTCTGCAGTCTTACCCGTATCAAAACCCCCAAGGAATGGGTGCCCGTGTCAATGCGAGGTCAACGCGCTCATATATGAACACTCAGATAGCCCCGAAGCGCTCACTGTAAGAGGATCGTTGTAAAGCACAGAGAAGGCGTGGCATTTTCCCGCCCCTTTAGGCCGAAAACCCTTCAAGAATCTATGATGCCCACTCTAAGACCCCGAGCAGCATGACGATGGAGGTATGGCAGTTAAAAAACTTTTATTGGCTGGAATCACAGTTGGGTTTATACCAACTTTGTGTGCTAAGTGATTCAATGAGCATGATTTGAAGGTCAAAGTGGGTATGTACGTAGACAGTGGACTGGGCGTTTGTTGTTTAAAATCACCTTCAGTCCCGGGGCATGCGGAAATCGAGGGTGCGAGCTGACAAAGTGGTATTGCACCCCCTGTAGATGGCTAGCCCATGCATCGTGCCGATGTTATTAACGTCCTTAAAGATATGGCGACAACAGAGGACTTTGTGAATCCACAGTGAATCCACTGTGAATCAGTGAATCCACATCGCTGTCCAGGATGAAAGACGTGGGAGTAAGAATAGGCACGGCCAGACACGAGAGGTCATCTGGAAAACGAGGTGCCTCGTCAACCAACACAGAACTGGCACTATTAGCCACCGGACGCTGATGCATATGCTGGGGGGAGGATCTGAGCACCTGTGGACCTGTCCGGAGTGCAATGAAGATACCCCAGCTGATAACTGATAACTGATAACAGACATAAAAAAAGAGAAAAGAAAAATCACAACAACAGAAATTAGATTCCCGAGAAGAATACTCAATGTATCAAGAAGAGATAAGATCAGAAATAAAGAAATCAGGATTAAAGTGGGGGTTATAGCAGCGCTAGATTTTATTAGAAGGCAACAAATCAAATGGTTTTGGCCATGCAACTAGATTACCAACAGTATACCACAACAAGCAATGATGTACAGACCACATTGAAGCAGAGGAAGAGGCCGACCAACTAAACGATGGACGCAGGGAATAATAGAGTCCATGGGAATATCGATACATGAAGCCCACAATTTTTTGGGCATGTTATGAGAAGAAATGATTTGGAGAACTTGGTGACAGCTGGTAAGATCGAGGGGAACAGACCAAGGGGAAGACCTAGAAGCAAGTACCTTTATGGCTTGGCCTTGTGGCATGGTCGAGACAGAAACACGGAGATAATCCACGACTCTGGTGATCGAGTGAGATGGCAGAACATGACCGCCCGCACTTACCGGCATGGCACATGATGGATGGATGGAAGCCCATAAGCGGGCACTCTCCTGCTGTTTATACTTCACCTCGACACGCAAGGTACAAGAGGAACAGGATGAGATGAGATGAGAGACGAGAGCTGGATCTTACTCTGGGTTCCTCGACCCATCTTTCGGTCTTTGCTGCGGAGTGGGCATTCGTAAGACAATTACCGTCCTGGTATGGAGGCTAGACTTCGGCCGACGTTTGTATGATTGAGACTGCTACCGTGCGGCGATTTGCCCCACCCAACAGTCCCGTACTCAGATGTACTACCCTCGCTCGGAGGGAAGGCTGTAGAGTCTACACGAAACAGTGCAAGTTCTAGCTATTATTGGGAGATTGGTTTCGATGTTATTTGTTCTTGCATACAGACAGAAACTTTAACCATATTACTGTAGAGACCTGTCCCATTCTATGTTCTGGCAGGTCCACAGCCAGCACGATGCCCTCTCGGTTGCCTCACCCAGTTGTTTTTGTGACCTAGTTCTGGCTTGTCCCTTTATGCCCAACTGCTTCAACATATTAAACACGGAGTTGGAGATTAGACCTCTTGCGCCATCCTCAACGGCGAATAGCCTGACAGTGTACCCTTCGTGACTCAGACTAGCCACCATTTCACCGTACTTCTCCATCTTGTAAGTATGTTGCTCCTCGATAATCGACCCATACGGGACTGTCAGCTCAATCAGCGTTAGCTGTTTGGCCGACGGGGAGTGAAGTACGATGTCAGGTGGCAAGCAAAACTGTTGGATCGCCTCAGAATACTCCCCACGGTAATTCAGGACCACGGTCAGCGCCCTGTCACCCATCCATCCATCATGTGCCATGACGATAAGCGTGGGCGGTCATGTTTTGCCATCTCACTCGCTGACCAGAGTCGTGGATAGGCTCCTAGTTTCTATCTTGACCATGCCACGTTGCCAAGCCATCCAGGTATTTATTTCTCGGTCTTCCCCTTGGTCTCTTCTCTTCGATCTTGCCAGTTGTCACCAAGTTATCCAATTCATTTCTTCTCATAACACGCCCAACACATTTTGACTGTCTTCATCTAATGTCTCTAATTAGTTTACGATCGTAACTTTTCCTTGAAGGACATGTTCATTGTTGTTCTATTTGTCCACGGTATTCTTTGCATTTTCCTCAGAAACCACATTTCCACAGCCATCAGCTGTTTTTCAGCTTGGCTGCTCATTTTCCGCACTTCACATTGATACAAAAGTGCAGGTAGCACTTCAACACTCTTTTTCTCGTGTCAATTGATATCTTTTTATTGGTCAGTATGTTTTTACTCTTGCAAAAAGCTACCTTCGCAATGACAATTCTCGTTCTAATTTCTTCTTCAATGCATCTCCCATCAGATGTTCCGAGATAACTGTACCGATTCACTTGTTTAAGAATATGCCCATTTACTTGTATATTTTTCATTGCGGTATTTCGTTCTTCCTAGTGACGACCATAATCTGTGTCGTCTTACAATTCAATTCTAACCCTAGTTGTTTACTGTGTGCAATAACCGTATCTACTAAATGTTGCAGGTCCTGTTCTTTTCCTGCAATCAAGACTTTATCATCTGCATATTTAATGTATTATTAAAAGAACGGAAACATACAAATATCTGGGTGCAATCTTCAACTGCTCCAACATCATAAGGGAAGAAATACAAACTAGAATCAACTCTGGAAATAAGATATGCTATGCACTACAACATCCACTAAAATCAAAGGCGCTATCTCGTAACACCAAAATCACAATATACAAAACACTGATCAGACCAGTTGTGCTGTATGGCTCTGAAACCTGGAGTACAACAAAAGGAGACGAAGCTTTGTTACAAACCTTTGAGAACAAAATTTTAAGACGCATCTTTGGACCCATTAGGGATACACAAAGTGGAGAGTGGAAAAGAAGAAGTAACAAACACATTTATGATCTGTTTAAGTCCCCGCTAATCACTGGTATCATGAAGGCTAATAGACTACAATGGCTGGGGCATATAGAAAGAATGGAAGATAATAGGGAAACAAAACTCGCTTACACTCAGGAAATAAATGACCGTAGACCCCGAGGTAGACCAAGAAGGCGGTGGAGAGATAATACATATACAGACCTACAAGCACTTGGAATCAACGACTGGCAAGAGAAGGTCCACCAGAGAGACGAATGGAGACGGATTGTATCTGCAGCAAAGAACCTCAATGGCTCGGAACGTGAAGAAGAAGAAGAAGAAGAAGAAGAAGAAGAAGAAGAAGAAGAAGAAGAAGAAGAAGAAGAAGAAGAAGAAGAAGAAGAAGAAGAAGAAGAAGAAGAAGAAGAAGAAGAAGAAGAAGAAGAAGAAGAAGAAGAAGAAGAAGAAGAGGAAGAAGAAGAAGAAGAAGAAGAAGAAGAAGAAGAAGAAGAAGAAGAAGAAGAAGAAGAAGAAGAAGAAGAAGAAGAAGAAGAAGAAGAAGAAGAAGAAGAAGAAGAAGAAGAAGAAGAAGAAGAAGATTTAATGTATTATTTGATGCATCGTCTCCCAATGTTGATTCCTTCCATATCTTCTATATTTCTGAAAATACAGTGAAAGTACAGGGAAGAAAGATTTGTTAGTTAGTTAGTCGACAGATCATCCTCATTGCACATCGAACCATTCAGCCCATAAGTGCTCGGATCCCCTCCTCAGCAAATCCCGCAGCGTGTAGCGGCTAACGACGCCATTTCTGTGTTGGTTTATCAATCTTCTTTGGCTTCCTGCGTAGTGTTCTTGTTTGGCCACCCCTCTTTTAATTTGCTGTTCTCGCAGTCTGGCCATGGTTGTAGATTCACAGTCATCACTTGGTTCACGGAAAAGTCTTACTTCTCGTAGAGCATTCAGAATGTTAGCCTGGTCCATGGCGCGTCCGCCCTCCACAGTAGCTTCACCTGCGAGCTTGTCAGCCCGCTCATTTCCTTGTACTCCCGCATGCCCTGGCACGAAGATAAAACTAATCTTTGCCAGCCGAGACCGCTCCAGAGGCAGCAACCATTCTCCTCGGATCGACCTCTCCTCTATCGTCTTGATCATGTTCATTGAGTCGCTAAGGAAACATGCCCTAGTGAATATCTGTTTCTCGAGCCATGTTATTGCTTTACTTACTGCCATGACTTCCATAGTCAGGCTACTTGTGTTTTCAGTGAAAGCACCAGAGTCCTCCTTCACAATTCTCCCTCTGGCCCGAGCCGTAAAGGCCCATGAGCTTCTCACATGTCAGACGACCGACCCATCTGTGTAGATGACAGCATCACCGTCTAGGGAATTCTCGAAAATCAACGCTTGTACTTCACCCTCCACAGCAGCCGGATTTAATTGTCTGCCTTTTATATCTATTTGGATGCAAACTGAAAAGGATTAGAAGAAAGATTTGAAGACATTACACATCACTGTCTCACACCTCTCTTAATACGCTGATATTGACCTACTTTATTATCAATTCTTATGGCAGCCTGTTGTGTTCAATATATGTTTTTACAAGTTTGCAGATCTTCAAACATCCTTATCATGTCGACATGTCTCACTTTATTGAAAGCCTTTGTGTAGTCAATAAACCAAAGGTGTACATCTTTGTTTACTTCTATAGATCGTTCAATTACTGTTCTCAGTATATACACTGCATTTACTGTACCCTTGCCTTCTACAAACCCACATCGTTCTTCTCCCATTTAAGGTTGTATTTTCTTCCTAACTCTTTGCATGATAATTCTTAGCTTAGTTGATCACATTCCAGGCTCCTGATTTCTTTGGAACTGCAATAAATACAGAGTTACATAATTCATGAGGTATATTTCCAGTATCATATATTGTATTCAGCAGTCTGGTAACTGTATCTATTCCATATTCTTCTAAAGCATTAATCATTTCTGTTGTGACGCTGTCAGAACTGGGGGTCTTGCCAGATTTCATATGGTTAAGAGCAATCTGAACCTACATCTTCAAAATTGATGGTCCTTCATTATTATTTTGAATATTATACTGTTCTTCTCTGTAGAGGGGGGCTGAGTGGTCTCGAGGTACGGTGTCCAACTCGAGTGCTGGGGGTCCCGGGTTCAAGCCCCTGTGAGGGCCGGGATTTTTTAACGTGGACTTCTAGTAACGAAATTTCCCCTGGTATCTGGGTAGTGAGATCAGACGCCCGTATGTATTGTTGCGCACGTAAAATATCCCTTGGCAGTTGAAAATCGAAAAAGAGTAGCATAACGGCGCTGCCAGGCAAAATTTAGTTAAAGATCTATCCAAAGTATTTCAGGATCCTCGCCGGTGCTACGGAGTTCGTGCACTGAGCTGATATTCTCCGGACTCAGGGTTGAGTTAAGATTAGAACGGAGCATTTATGGGTTACATTGGTTTATGGGTTTATGTTTATCCGTCGATTAAACTAAACTAAACTATAAGCATCTTCTCTGTTATTATCATACAGATTTTTCACATAATCTGACCATACATGTAAAATCTGATCTTTTTCTATTATGATGTTTCCATCTTTTGTCTTTAGGCAGCCTGCTGATGTATGTGTTCTTTGATTAATAAGCTCCTGAATTCTTTTGTAGATTAGTGCCATGAAGCAGATTCAGGCTCGTTTGTTCAGCCGCAGTGACAGAAGTAAACAGGAACATTCATCACATGGAAGCAGTGAACAACTCCATGTCCTTGCCATTCTTCAGTGTTTACTATAAACAGTGATCGCAGCACCTAACATCAATCATTCCCGAAAGGTGCGGGATGTCATGCGATAGTACATAACACGTCTAATTACTGTTCATAGTTCTGAAACACCGCTATACTACAATGGCTACTCTATGGTCAACTTACGGTCACTTGCCCTTGACATCAGCATGGGGCATTGCTCAATCGCCGTCAACTCGGCGCGCCGTAACTGAACTGGAATGGCTACTCAATTAGCCGTCCGACTTGTGTCAAACACTTTCGCCTCAGGCTGAAGCGCCGTTCCAATACGAAAGCAATGTTGAATTCATCTCGCTTCACTTTCGACACTCGTTTCACGTCATCTCTCTACTGGGACCCTGGCTAGACTAACCTTGTCCAGCCGTGTCCTTCCCGTGTACCACACAACTAATGTCACGTGATACGCAACTTCTCTGAATGATTTCCCTTTGTTCTTCAACATCATCATCTGTTGCTCACCAACTTTCCTTGATTTATTCATGCGGATTTGTTCATCGTGATCGCGTGAACTGCTTTCACAGATGACAATTCCTCTTCTATGGTAACCTGTTCTCACTACATCAGTTTACCGCTGTCTACCTCATAGCGATCCATGTTAATTAGTTTGGTATGTTTACTGTTGTGTTGTTTTTCAATTTCTATGCAGTTTTTCTCGAGCCATGCTTCGTTTGCCTCCTTAAATAATACTCTGACTTTTCTGTGAATTTCTTCATTTTGGCAGGATTATTTTTATTCTGTCTTCTTGTTTCCCTTAGTTGTAAAATTTCTTCTGTCACCCATGTCCTACCGCCCTCTTTCTTTGATTTTGGAATAGTTTTTTCCGCAGCACAACTGATTGAATTCTTCAACATTTCCCATTGATCATCCACATCTTGAAATAGGATCTCTAGATCAGACAAAATATCAAATTCGTTCTTTGCTTCTATGTTAAATTATCTTGTATTTCTTTGTCAGTTTTCAATTTGCACAAATCAAATTTAGGGTTTCCTGTGTATACTTGACTTTTTTTAAACTTTACCGTCAATGTTAGTTAGTTAGTTAGTCGAGGTTCCAACTTCACGGCAACGGGTCGTCCCCATTATGCTCGGCAAATATCACACAAAATGCTCCCCACTGTCCAATGTGAAAAGTGGAATAGACAGGAGTCTCGGCAATCCAACAAGCCCGCCCAGGTGCATTGTGCATAATGCCGCCGTCAGAATGTCAACACAAAACTGATCCACGAATACCACAGTTCATCGTCGATGGACTCGGCAGTCACCAGAAAGACCTCATTGACCCGGGTTTTCTCAAATGGCTCGGTCTCTTACAGCAGGGCGATCCGCAGAAAGTGTCGCACAAAGCACGAACTCCGCAGCTTCAGCGCCGACTCCCAGAAGACTTTCGAAAAATTCACTCGTGAAAAGGAAGGGCAAAACAGTCAATTCAGCAACCGCCGGTAGCCATGTTACGAACATGCAGTTCACTGTACAGGACAGTTGTAAAAGAACTTCACGCGAATTTCACAGCTCACGGTGTCGCCCACGCACTCACTCAGTAGCAGAGCGACGGAACCATGTACTACTAGTCCAACAATGTAAAAGACCTGGCTATCTTGCATCCCTCACACAGTCGTCTCAGACAGATAAATAATACTGCTAGGAATAACTCCACTCGGAGATTAGCAGGTAATGCTTCCTGTACAACATTTATTATTTACATCGTGGTTAAAGAGCTATCTCACCACACGTTCGCTTCACTAAACAATTCGCACCGATACTACACACGATTACAGTCGGAAAAGATTCTCACAGACCGCCAAACCCTGGGTCCGTCTTTGTTGGTATATTTACACAGAATCGGTCGTCTCTCAAACAGTCATTGCAATCTCCCGTCTTACAAGCATATCACAAAAAGCCAATGGCTCGAATGCAGTCACACACACCTGCCACATCCATTCGTCAAGCTCTATCGTTCTACAGACCAGCTTTCTCTCGGCTCAATACATCCGTCTCAGTCCGTGATCGCACACATTCTGTCCTGCCATGTCCAGTTTTCCTCCAGTCACGTGGGTCTGTTCACGGGCTTCTTGTCTGAGCTCCAGTCAGTCGGACCGTGTTGTCTTTGCCCTGCGTAGTAGTCTAGCCGTCCTTGACCTCGGCTACGTGTCTGTGGTCGCTTGAGACCCGTCTTAAGTCAAATCCTATTGACTAGTTATCACTCGGTCTTTTCTTACGTAATTTAGGACTTTGACAATGACTGTAATTAATCTGTGATCACTGCAACGCATTTCGAAACCTTCTGCTAATCAGGATGTAATCTAAAACAAAACAAAAAATTTTGTTTTTAATCCTGCAGTCTGGACTTCTCCATGTCCATAATATTCTAGGATGCGGTTTAAACCAGGTGTTTCCTACAACCATTTCTTGTTCTTTTGCCCATTCTACAAGTCGGTATCCTCTTTCTTTTCGCTCTCCCAAGCATTGTTGCATACACTGCATCAATCACCCAGTCACCCGCGCCATCGAAAATCGACGGCAGGTCGGCAGGGCGGTCTTCTTTGTCTCTACGTTGCTGCCCAGTTCTGACGAAGTATATCGTCAGCGGCCTTGGCCTGGCCCCTCTGTGCGCCCTCATTCTGTCTACATCCACTATAGCTGCTAACTCGGCCAGAATTTTGTTGTGGCCCCATATGAATCTACCTTGGCATTGGGTTATTTGCATGCAGACAGTACATGCTCCGCAGTCTGCACCTTATTACAGATGGGACAGGACGGGTCCGTGACTTTACACCACTTGACCAAGTTGGCAGCTGATGGCAGGACATAACAGGACACATGCATATAACCGTATGGATTCTATATAGCACTTTAACCTTCTTTTTCCTAAGCAGTTGGCAGCCTTTCATTGATGAATATGTTTTCGGCTATGCAGAATAACATTTACCATAGGAAATAAAGGTTCTCCAGGCAATAATACTTTCTCTGTGCACTCTATTCCCTCTTTGCAGTTTAAAGTTCACAAGAGACGCTATTGCACCTGGCTACACGCCGAAAGCCATGCCAACGCAAAAAGTAGTTAAACGAGCCGGAAACCCCCAGCAAGGGGGCAAGAAGAAGCAGACCATTACTATTAATTTCTTTAAACGTTTATTTCGTATAAATTAATGGGTATTTACAATGTGTGTTGTGTGTTTTTATTCACAGTTGTAAGTACACCATAAACATTTGTATACACATGATAATACTACATTAATTACATGGTGAAATTACCTACATATTGCATGCTGATAATGATGGTGGAGTAATCGCTTGCTCTCATGTATACTAAAATCTTCCAACTGACATTCTTTCATGCTTCAGGTATTCTCATTCACACTTAGTTTTATTAAAACAAGCTTAGCGGTATTGCTGATTCATTGATACTCCAAATATCGTCATTCACTTTTGTATTTTTGTATGTACCTACAAAACTTTCATATCTTGAACATCGTAATAAGTAACTAACCTTACCACATGAAATTGCAAAACAGTATGTAGGTGCATGAAGGACGTTTGCTTGAGCACTCACAAGAGAGAGGGAGAGAGAGAGAGAGAGACAGACAGAGAGAAAGAGAGAGAGAATGGGAGCGAGGGAGCGAGCAAACAGAATGAAGTCCAAGCACAATGGATTTATTTGGTGGTTTAGGTGTTTCTTGTTTGTGTGTTTTTCTATTAGTTGTTGTATTGCAGTCTTAGTGGCTGTGATTGTTGGACATGCATAGTACATGTGTTCTTCTGTTTCTTGAAAAATTTATCTGTATAGTTGGCATGGTGCTATTTGCCTGGATCTCTCTGTTGCTCTTTCTGTGGTTGGGGTCATGTTAAAAATGCGTATGTTACTTCCTTGGTTTTAGGTTTGATATGTTTGTTGTGTAAGTTAGGAAAGGTACAGCTATAATCTTTCATATATATATATATATATATATATATATATATATATATATATATATATATATATATATATATATATATATATATATATATATATATATATATATATATATATTTGTATCCTCTTTTGGTGCTCAGGTGTAGTGGTGGTGCCGTAATAGCGCTGGGGGGGGGGGGAGGGGCAGGTCGGGTAGTGGTTAAAAAAATTCATCTATGTCAAAACCACTTCTCGGCTGACAAAGAAACTGACCTACGAGGTACAGCCTCCCTTTGTGCTGACCCTGGTTGTGTAATAATTCCAATCCCGGTGACAAAGAAGAAAAATGTGCTGACACATTCTCCCCCAAGACGGGTATTGTAAATATGAAAATAAAGGATCTACGCTGTGGGATGTGGATTTTAATTCCTGAGAATGGTTCGTTAAAATGTCTAGGGGGTTTTATTGATTCTCTGTCACTGGTAAGAATGCAGGGTGATCCGGGATATTTACCACAAATCCCAGGAGGAAAGAGTTCCATCCTTGAAACAATGGCATCTGTGTGTAGGTTTCCCTTCCCACTTCATCACCCTTTAAATTAACTATAGATGCTAGAAGGATATTGATTGCTCACAACATATAAACAACCACTTGTTGGACACCACATTTACTTGATGTACACAACACTTTTGGACAAACAGTTCAGGTATTAACTCAAGATCTGCAGTTACATATATATATAGGTGTAATAAACACTATGCATTTTCAGACAGGCATGGGAATGATATGCAGTATTACAACATAGTACCCAGTGACCCCAGAAAAAAACCAGGTTATTACAAACAACATAACAACCACAAATTGGGTCTACTTTCATTTTCCCTCATAATTAAGGCAAATAAAGATATTAAATAGAACCCAAAATAACATGTTTCTGACACCTTTTACCATTCTCTCATTGTTAAAAATAATGAGTTGGTGTCAAAATACTATACCATCTATATACCATTGGAAAAAAAACTACTGACCTGTTACCTTCAGAAAAAAAATACCAACATATAAACAGCATTTTGTACTACTAATTAAACTTAATTAATAGAGTCAATTTATCTCCTGGTGTGCGGTTAAGGGTTCATCTTTGCTGTCGATTAGATCCTTTTCCCATTATCTGGGTACCGAATTAATGCACTCAGTTATGTTCCTAATATTTATCCACTGGTAATTGGCTGGTGACTATTTTATACTCCATAACCCAGGAATTGAAAAATCACACACCATATATCCCCTCCGTTTGGGGCTAGAATCACGAATATTCTGTTGCCTTAGGCTCGGTGCCCTGTTTGTGAAATTTGGTGCCTCCGGTTGGTCATACTTCAGGAGTTCCACTTAAGCTTTGCAGAAGGTAATTCCCTTTATCATCAGGTCTGATGAAAAGTTGACGTCCATTCAGCTTCTCGGCTTATAATATCCGACTACCAAATTGGCTTACACAAAGGTTTCACCCACCTAGTCGCGAGTCTATAACCCATGGCATTTAGGCTGACATTGGACCGGCAAGGAATTAGTCGTTGTTATCTAGTCCAGTGTAGAACTTTAATTGACTGAGAGGCATCTCATGGTAGTATCTGTGACTATGGCCACACTTGATCTATACCTACATATATCCGCAGATGAATAAATCCAGCACAGTAACAGGTTTGCAAACAATTGGATGATTCCTCTTGTTGCAGATATAGAGACATTTAGCTGCTTTCATATGGTCTTTTATCTGATGGTGTTCAGGGTTTGGAACCTTGAGGTAATCTGGTTTCGTAGTTATGTTTCAGATGATATTCAGTTTGTACCTTGGTTGTATTGGCTTATGTGGTTCAGTGTCTTCTCCCATTTTGAGTTGGTGTTCATAGCTAGAACTTGGGGTTGCATGGCTGGAATCCTGATATTTGACTGTTGCAGCTGTGAGATGTTCTTTCGAAGACTTATCCATTGTGGATATTAACTTGGTAATCCAACCAACAGTTGAAGGGCTTTCACTGTTGCTAGTTTTAGTAACTTGTAGGATTGTCCCATAGTTTCACTGATTTTGCTGAGTGATAAGGCTTATAGGTGATACTTCTCAGACGTAAAGCAGACGATACACTGTGGTCAGTTACTCTGTTGATCTTCATCTTTGTAGATTATTAGATCTTGAAGTCCATCCTGGGATCTTCCTACTAAAATAGGACTTAATCACTCACCCAATCAGTTATCTTCTAACTTTTCTGTTGCTCGCTATGGAGCTATTGAGCGCCGCAGTAAACATTGAGGTATTGCTAGATCCAGACTATGGTTTGGACATTCACTTTATGGCTGTTTACCCAGGATCCAGTGTTAGTGATATAGTCCCACCAAATTCAACCACCACCTGCTTCTCTTCTATAGAAAAGGGATGACAAGAATACAACACTAGCATTAACCTACTGTGTTATGGTAAAAGGTTTACAACACAATTACAAACACAAATACAAAACAACAAGGGGAGAAGGGGAAAGGAGTGGGTGTCCATGTTCCACTGTCCCTCATTGCTGAGTAGAGCCATTCTGACTCTTCATAGTGAGTAAGGTATTTTCTCACTTATATTTTGTTCTGTTGTTACTGGGACTATTGGATGGGTGAAGTCATTCTGTCCATCCAACATGTTGATATTGTCTCTCTCATTACTTGAAGAGAATAGCCTATACAGAATCCCTGTGGTTTCTAATGCCGCGTCTTCATTTCGGCACTATAATCATCACTAGGTCAAGACTATTCACCATTGGCTTTTAAGTACTGACATACACATGAATTCTTACTATCAACATCCTCATAGTCCCAAGGTGCAACATTAAAATGTATATTCCCACAGTAAAAAGTAACAATCAGAACAGAGAAAATTCTCATACCAAAAAAAAACATACATGTACATTTCTCTGATATTAAGTACATGATAATCATACATAATAATCATAATGATGATGCAGGGAGCCTAGGTTTTTGAATTATCTTCATGAACTAAAACATCCATTGTTTTCCCCCACTGCGTACAGCACATGAGGATAGTAATCGCTGTGATATGTTTTGCCAATGACTGCTATTATTCGGAGGGTATTTATAAGAATAACTTATGCCGCATGGTCCAGTCTTCTGAATATTGCAAGCAATTTATTCACATCAATCTTCGCTTCTGTTTCTACTACGGTGAGGTGATGCGGAGTGAATCCTATCCGAACATACATTTACATCACGCGTTTAATTGTTCATGAATTTATATTCAAACATGGCCTGTCCCTAACACTATTTTATGAAATGATTATATGTTCACCCTCATATGGAGTGGTTACTAATCTGTTAACAAAAGAATGGTACTAAAATTTAGCACTATATTTCCAAGTTACAGATTATAATGTGGCAAAATATTTTATCCCCTGACTAAGTACGAGTCAGGAATATGCGTAATCATTTGTATGTCCCCGCATGGATAAAACACCTTTCTATAGTACATAGATTATTTGCAGATTTCTAAGCATAAATAGTGAGATATTGTTCACAGTGCCTAGAAGTTTTAACATAGGAATATGAAATTGACAGACACTAGTTCTTTACTATGAAGCATGAATCAGGGGTCTGCTCCTACATTGAGAAAATCTCTAGAATGTGTTTCAGACATGAGAGTTGATACTTTACAGTACACATAATATTCATAGATTATAGCACTACTAGTGAGATATAAGTTCATAATGCCTATACAAGATATTAACATATGGATTTGAAATTGTAAGACATAGGAAAAATTACAGCGTGGCGCCCACCTGTGTTTCCTTAGTAAACATCATCCAGCCTGGTTTAAGAGAATTGTAACTAATTCTTAATTAAACATACTGGTCTAGGTAATACATAAATATATCTTAATAATGTAGATAACATACCAATAGCTTGAAGAGAATCATGGTTTGAAAAGGCAACATGCCTTCTCCCCGAAGGGAAAACTTTTACATGTCTGTTCTTTGTGTCGTACTGACCAAAATGGCTACACTGGCCTTTGTTTTACAATCAGTCGACGACTGTTGGCCAGGTATGTAGGCCAAAATAAGGCCAAATTAATTAAGCTGCCACGGTCAGTCTATCGCTGTTTTATTTTCTCCTACATTAAGTAAGTTACTTAAACAGTAATTGTAAGGGTTTGTGTATTTTTAAGGGAGTCCATAAATAGGAAAGGGTAGGGACGTTTTTATTATACCACACGCCTCCCCAATTTAAGCCATTTATTTCTTTCAGAAAATAAATGGTCAAATAGTACTCTACAATTTCCGTCTTTACATTGACTCACCTAGTATCCATCCCTTTGTAATTTCCTACATTACTTCCCTATGTTAGATAATCTATCAGGGCCACGTCCATTTTCTTATAGTCACGACAACTGGCATAACCTTAATGGCTTACTTCCCTTTTAGTGAAAAAGTGTAGCACCCTCTCCACTGTTGTCAGCTATTGTTTGAAATATGAGTGGTTATCTGATAATTTGTTACTTTCAAGTACTAGTTTGTCTGCATCAAACCGACTTTTTGAAACAATTGAGATATCATCATTAAGCTTGATTTCTCTCTCATTAGATTATCAATCTTGAGATTATGTTAAAACCGACGGTTAATTCTGCGTCTACTGATAGCATATTAAACTCGCCCGTCTCCCTGTAAGTTAGACGTTTGTTTTAACTATAGATCTGATATTTAAAGGAAGCTAAATATGGTTCCTGTTGTATACATTTTCATCCAACACATCATGTGTTTGGGTATTTAGTCGAGTTATGGGATTTTCCGATCAGTTTTGATAACTACTGATTAGAGTGGTGTCCCTTTCTCTTGTGGGTTTTCCCGGAGAATCTCGTCTAACATGTAAACAAGGTCCAACTTTTCTAGATTTCCGCTCTGAACCGAATATTACGGGGAACATGAATCTATCAGAAATGAAGTAATTCTTAGCTTACTCTCTGCTTTTCCTTCTAACCTAGATCTATTTTACGCTAGAATCCTTATTAGTAATTCTAACTGATGTGTTTGAGTTTCACTCTGTATTTGTTGCTTTGGTGTTGAATTACGAGCAATTTTGCGTCGCTTGGCGTACATTGATCGTCGTCTGCCTCCCTCCAGGTTTTTAGACTATTTTCAACTTAGCAACATACATTGTTATGTAGGTTCAGACGTATTGTCTCCTACTATATATAATCAGTTCAGTGAGAAGTTAAAAGCCCCTTTTATGTTTCCTGTGATAGTCTTCCAGACAATCAAGTTGCTGGTTCACTTTCCAGTTATGGATGTGGATTACTAGTCTTAGTAAAATTACTGTTACATCTATATATCCCTCTCATACTGGCGTCTCCTGAGTTGTGTCCTCAGGATAACAGGTAAGGTACTCTTAATGTTTCTCTCCAGTTTTGTTTTCATCCGTTTAATACGTGGAAACTCTGGATTTATTTAGATTGACTAAGGTCTATCTTTGAACTGTTATATAATTTACTAGCTGGATTCCTGATTGAAATTCCTAATCTAGTAACTATCAAGCAATTCTTCAGCTATATGCTCCAATTTGCTTGGTTTTTACACAGCTATATTCCATTTTTCTAGCATGGGTTCACTGTATAAGTTTTAGGCGTTTCCTCTCTCTTTACGTTAAGGGTTTCGTCCTATCTATAAACAGCATCTATTTCAAGAGTTGTTTATTTAATTGTTGCTTTTACTGATTCGTATCAGTTATTTAAGCTAATCTCTGTTAGTCTGGATCTGCTTTCACATATTTAATGCTGGCATATAATCCTAAGTCAGAACTGAGATGTAGAAATCTGTTTCGTCTTGCGATTGATTTCTGATTCATCTACCTATTAGTAGGCTTCGAGCATTATCTAGAATTTAGTTACTCGGTTAGTTTTAAAGAAAATACAATTGAGTCGCGCGCCTCTATTGTACTACTTATGTTTTGCCCTATTTAATTCTTCCCTTATGAGAATATTAATGTTAGTTAGGCAATTACTGAAATAACTTTACGTAAGCGAATCGCTAACTAAAAAGTTGTTTCTCTCCTCCTTTTGATGAGGACTTCTCATAGTGAACATTTCACTTAATGAGAATTAAACTGTAAATTTCAAAGTTAAGGAGCCAATATCTGAAATGTTCAGTCTCTGACTAGAGACTGGCACAGATTTTTTCCGGTATCTCCTGAAGTTTATTTGAAATTCCAATTTCTTAAGTTAATTCTTTAATTATACCTTTTACATACCTATACGGTCTGTTTCCGCTACCATTAATAATGGAATCGGGGTGGATAATTTAAAGAAATACCTTATATTCTGTTGGGTCAGTAAGTGAGTTGATCAGTTTCACTTACATCACCAGGTGAATATTTTGGTTTTGACCCTCATTAACATATGGGCCATCTGAGTTAGTTATTAATAACTACTCATATCACCGGTGGAGTAGAATAAGTGTCGGTATGGCTTTTCTTCCTAAGTATCCATCATTTATTCACTTTACTTTACTACCGGTGTTGTAGAACATGTTATGTCATATGAAAAAAAGGATTAAATTAGGGTGCCCCTAAATACTGCAAATTCTTACAATATTCCTTCCCTTCCATTAACTATGTCTACATTTTTGCAAGTGGTGGTTTTGGCCTTACCATTAGTTCATTTACTTTAGTTACTGCTATTTTCCCCTGGTTTAATTCATCTCTCAGGTATTATTTAGTGTACTACTGAATCATTTGTTGATTAAATTTTTCCCTTAAAAAAAATTTATTGGATTTTTAACTTATCTGTCCTAATTATCTATAAAATTGTCTATCACTCTCTGCTGCCTTGGTAACTTTTCAATATTACATGAATTATACAAGCAGATCAAGCATGAAAATACAATGATAATCAATGACAAAATAGTTAATTAACACATGATTCATAATTAGAAACATAAACCTTATGGATACATAATATAGTAGTGTGTTCATGACTACACCACTCTTAAACCATTTAAAGAGAATATCAGAGTAGCAGAACCATACCTCAAACATCAAATGGGAATGACTATGAATTCTAAACATTCACTGAATTACTTATCTTATGTGAGTTTACCATCCCAGAGACCTTACTACTGGAGGTTCATTACTGGACTTAGTTTCCCATCAATAAGATATAAAATATGAGTTTTAAAAAAAAATCTCATACCCAACAACCAACTACCTGATGCATCTGCCAGAATCAAGATATTACCTGTGAACAGTTTTGTACCAAAAAAAACCTATATTTATCTGAGCCATTATGGGTTCATATAACACTTGACTCAGCTCATACTAATGAGTGATTAGGTCTGTTACTAACACTATAACATTCTGAAGTGACTTGGTTTACCTGCGAGAGGTTTTCCCTGAATTCATATACTCACAATAATACACCAATTGTGATGTTTACCATGAGTTTTAAATTCACGGACTACTCCACTACTAGGTGAAGTCCGTACCGGGCGGGACCACACATGTGGGATGTGGATTTTAATTCCTGAGAATGATTCGTTAAAATGTCTAGGGGGTTTTATTGATTCTCTGTCACTGGTAAGAATGCAGGGTGATCAGGGATATTTACCACAAATCCCAGGAGGAAAGAGTTCCATCCTTGAAACAATGGCATCTGTGTGTAGGTTTCCCTTCCCACTTCATCACCCTTTAAATTAACTATAGATGCTAGAAGGATATTGATTGCTCACAACATATAAACAACCACTTGTTGGACACCACATTTACTTGATGTACACAACACTTTTGGACAAACAGTTCAGGTATTAACTCAAGATCTGCAGTTACATATATATATATAGGTGTAATAAACACTATGCATTTTCAGACAGGCATGGGAATGATATGCAGTATTACAACATAGTACCCAGTGACCCCAGAAAAAAACCAGGTTATTACAAACAACATAACAACCACAAATTGGGTCTACTTTCATTTTCCCTCATAATTAAGGCAAATAAAGATATTAAATAGAACCCAAAATAACATGTTTCTGACACCTTTTACCATTCTCTCATTGTTAAAAATAATGAGTTGGTGTCAAAATACTATACCATCTATATACCATTGGAAAAAAACTACTGACCTGTTACCTTCAGAAAAAAAAACCAACATATAAACAGCATTTTGTACTACTAATTAAACTAATTAATAGAGTCAATTTTCTCCTGGTGTGCGGTTAAGGGTTCACCTTTGCTGTCGATTAGATCCTTTTCCCATTATCTGGGTACCGAATTAATGCACTCAGTTATGTTCCTAATATTTATCCACTGGTAATTGGCTGGTGACTATTTTATACTCCATAACCCAGGAATTGAAAAATCACACACCATATATCCCCTCCGTTTGGGGCTAGAATCACGAATATTCTGTTGCCTTAGGCTCGGTGCCCTGTTTGTGAAATTTGGTGCCTCCGGTTGGTCATACTTCAGGAGTTCCACTTAAGCTTTGCAGAAGGTAATTCCCTTTATCATCAGGTCTGATGAAAAGTTGACGTCCATTCAGCTTCTCGGCTTATAATATCCGACTACCAAATTGGCTTACACTAAAGGTTTCACCCACCTAGTCGCGAGTCTATAACCCATGGCATTTAGGCTGACATTGGACCGGCAAGGAATTAGTCGTTGTTATCTAGTCCAGTGTAGAACTTTAATTGACTGAGAGGCATCTCATGGTAGTATCTGTGACTATGGCCACACTTGATCTATACCTACATATATCCGCAGATGAATAAATCCAGCACAGTAACAGGTTTGCAAACAATTGGATGATTCCTCTTGTTGCAGATATAGAGACATTTAGCTGCTTTCATATGGTCTTTTATCTGATGGTGTTCAGGGTTTGGAACCTTGAGGTAATCTGGTTTCGTAGTTATGTTTCAGATGATATTCAGTTTGTACCTTGGTTGTATTGGCTTATGTGGTTCAGTGTCTTCTCCCATTTTGAGTTGGTGTTCATAGCTAGAACTTGGGTTGCATGGCTGGAATCCTATGTTTGACTGTTGCAGCTGTGAGATGTTCTTTCGAAGACTTATCCATTGTGGATATTAACTTGGTAATCCAACCAACAGTTGAAGGGCTTTCACTGTTGCTAGTTTTAGTAACTTGTAGGATTGTCCCATAGTTTCACTGATTTTGCTGAGTGATAAGGCTTATAGGTGATACTTCTCAGACGTAAAGCAGACGATACACTGTTGTCAGTTACTCTGTTGATCTTCATCTTTGTAGATTATTAGATCTTGAAGTCCATCATGTGGGATGTTCCTACTAAAATAGGACTTAATCACTCACCCAGTCAGTTATCTTCTAACTTTATCTGTTGCTCGCTATGGAGCTATTGAGCGCCGCAGTAAACATTGAGGTATTGCTAGATCCAGACTATGGTTTGGACATTCACTTTATGGCTGTTTACCCAGGATCCAGTGTTAGTGATATAGTCCCACCAAATTCAACCACCACCTGCTTCTCTTCTATAGAAAAGGGATGACAAGAATACAACACTAGCATTAACCTACTGTGTTATGGTAAAAGGTTTACAACACAATTACAAACACAAATACAAAACAACAAGGGGAGAAGGGGAAAGGAGTGGGTGTCCATGTTCCACTGTCCCTCATTGCTGAGTAGAGCCATTCTGACTCTTCATAGTGAGTAAGGTATTTTCTCACTTATATTTTGTTCTGTTGTTACTGGGACTATTGGATGGGTGAAGTCATTCTGTCCATCCAACATGTTGATATTGTCTCTCTCATTACTTGAAGAGAATAGCCTATACAGAATCCCTGTGGTTTCTAATGCCGCGTCTTCATTTCGGCACTATAATCATCACTAGGTCAAGACTATTCACCATTGGCTTCTTAAGTACTGACATACACATGAATTCTTACTATCAACATCCTCTAATCCCAAGGTGCAACATTAAAATGTATATTCCCACAGTAAAAAGTAACAATCAGAACAGAGAAAATTCTCATACCAGAAAAAAAACATACATGTACATTTCTCTGATATTAAGTACATGATAATCATACATAATAATCATAATGATGATGCAGGGAGCCTAGGTTTTTGAATTATCTTCATGAACTAAAACATCCATTGTTTTCCCCCACTGCGTACAGCACATGAGGATAGTAATCGCTGTGATATGTTTTGCCAATGACTGCTATTATTCGGAGGGTATTTATAAGAATAACTTATGCCGCATGGTCCAGTCTTCTGAATATTGCAAGCAATTTATTCACATCAATCTTCGCTTCTGTTTCTACTACGGTGAGGCGATGCGGAGTGAATCCTATCCGAACATACATTTACATCACGCGTTTAATTGTTCATGAATTTATATTCAAACATGGCCTGTCCCTAACACTATTTTATGAAATGATTATATGTTCACCCTCATATGGAGTGGTTACTAATCTGTTAACAAAAGAATGGTACTAAAATTTAGCACTATATTTCCAAGTTACAGATTATAATGTGGCAAAATATTTTATCCCCTGACTAAGTACGAGTCAGGAATATGCGTAATCATTTGTATGTCCCCGCATGGATAAAACACCTTTCTATAGTACATAGATTATTTGCAGATTTCTAAGCATAAATAGTGAGATATTGTTCACAGTGCCTAGAAGTTTTAACATAGGAATATGAAATTGACAGACACTAGTTCTTTACTATGAAGCATGAATCAGGGGTCTGCTCCTACATTGAGAAAATCTCTAGAATGTGTTTCAGACATGAGAGTTGATACTTTACAGTACACATAATATTCATAGATTATAGCACTACTAGTGAGATATAAGTTCATAATGCCTATACAAGATATTAACATATGGATTTGAAATTGTAAGACATAGGAAAAATTACAGCGTGGCGCCCACCTGTGTTTCCTTAGTAAACATCATCCAGCCTGGTTTAAGAGAATTGTAACTAATTCTTAATTAAACATACTGGTCTAGGTAATACATAAATATATCTTAATAATGTAGATAACATACCAATAGCTTGAAGAGAATCATGGTTTTAAAAGGCAACATGCCTTCTCCCCGAAGGGAAAACTTTTACATGTCTGTTCTTTGTGTCGTACTGACCAAAATGGCTACACTGGCCTTTGTTTTACAATCAGTCGACGACTGTTGGCCAGGTATGTAGGCCAAAATAAGGCCAAATTAATTAAGCTGCCACGGTCAGTCTATCGCTGTTTTATTTTCTCCTACATTAAGTAAGTTACTTAAACAGTAATTGTAAGGGTTTGTGTATTTTTAAGGGAGTCCATAAATAGGAAAGGGTAGGGACGTTTTTATTATACCACATACGCGACTAATTATCTCTCTTTTCTGATACTGGTTATTCACGGTCATATTAATAAATTTATGTAGTGTGCACTACTGTATATATGTGTGGTATTCTTTGAGTGAAAATAAAATGTGAAACTAAAGATAGTAAAACATAAATAATGGTAATAATACTAAGAATTTTTGATTCAGTTCCGTGGTACACATTAGGTGTACAGAACTAACAGTGAAAGTATGTATTTGAACTAAAGATGGTACAACTTAAACACTGGCAATAATACTAAGAATGTATTGTTGAATTTAGTAGTACACATTAGGAATATAGAACTATCTGTGAAAGTATGTGTTTGAACATGTATATTATGAACTGTGAACTTGATGGGAGTGGCATTTTGCTTAATATGTGATAGCTGATAAATTTTCTGGTGAAAAATGTGTGATAATATAAGTGAGTATATTGTGTGGTTATTGTGAGTGGGATAAATTCGGCTAGTACATATTAGGTGTCTATAATCAGCTAATGCTACTAGTAGTTTCGTGTATTTGCCTTTTCTGGTTGTCGGTATTGTGTTTAGGAAAATTGATTTGTATATGTCAATTTTCTTGTTTGTGTGTTTTTCTATTAGTTGTTGTAGTGCAATCTTAGTGGCTGTGATTGTTGGACATGCATAGTAAATATGTTCTTCTGTTTCTTGATTATTGAATTTGCATAGTTGGCATGGTCTATTTGCCTGGATCTCTGTGTTGCTCTTTCTGTGGTTGGGGTCATGATAAAAATGTGTATGTTACTTCCTTGGCTTTAGGTGTGAGTATATTTGTTGTGTAAGTTAGTAAAGGTACAGCTATAATCTGCATGATTGTCTGTTGTGTTAAATGTCCATTGTTTTGTAACGCTTGCACACATGTTCCGTAGAATTGTGGTAGTGTGCCGTAATAGTGCGGTGTTGTGTTGTCAATTTTCTTAAGCCTGTGTAATCTAATTGCAATTTAGTATAATGCTAGCTAATGTTGGTCTGGATATGATGATGTTCTGTAGGGTTGACTCTTTATGCTTGCTATTGTTGTGTGTAGGTATTGTAATGCTAGTCCTCATTGTTGCTTATCTTGTATTAATGTTTTGTGTTTATATTGTGAATTGTGTTGCTGAAGATGAAATGTCTGATGCTTTTGTTTATGTCTGTGATTGTCTGTTTTGCAGGATCTAGCACTGTAGCTGAATATATTATTTTAGGAATGATGAAAGTGTTTACAATTACGCTTCTTCCAAGAATTGTTGATGTCTTGTATTTGTGCCTATGTAGTATGTCTATAATTTGTTTCGTCAGTGATTGCCATGTTTCTGTGTGTGTTTTTCTGGTATCGCATATGAAAACGTTATCTCATAATTTTCATGTTGTCTGTGACTGTTAGATCGGAGAGGGGAAGGGAGGAACGGGGAGGGGGGAGTGTCCACGTTATTCTTCCAGACCCATTATTTTAGAGTTCTGCATGTTTACATTAGCCCCACTTCTGAAGATATGAAGTATGTTCGTTATGTATGTGTTGGTTGTTGGGAAGAAAGCGGTGTCATCTGCATAAGCAATTAATTTCCGCTCCACTAACCCTTGTATAAATGTACCTTTAATGATAGTGTTATATCTAATTGCTTCTAAGAACGGCTCTAGTGTGAGTACATATATGATTGGTGATAGTGGACACCCTTGTCTGATAGATCTTGTGATCCTGAAACTGGCAGTGAGTGAATGATTTACCAGTATCTCTCTTTCGTGATTTTGATACAAGATTTGCCTATAGTATTGTCCAAAGTTGGAGTGTCTTAGTGTTTTGTGTAAGCATGAGTGTGAAATTCTATAAAAGGTCTTCTCCTGGTCTAGCGAAATTAGAGAGTATTGACAGTCTTTCTAGTGGGTGTATAGAATGAACATATCTAATGAAGTGTGTATGTTGGTGTATGTTCATGTTCCTAATACTGTACTGTCGGTCTGGGTGTATGAGGATGCACGAACATTTGTATTTTGTTTGCAAGTGAATTTTTGGTATAATTTTGTCGTCCTGTGATTAATAATATAGTTGTTCAGCTGTGTTTTTGTCTGTGTTGCCTTTAGGTATGAGTGTTTATGTATGACATGTTGCTAAGTATTGGGTTGTTCTTGTTGTGAAAAGCTTCTTGGTAACTTTTAGAAGAAAATTTCCTAGGATAGGAAAGAAGTGCTAGTAGATTTCAAGAGTGAGTTCATCTGTGCCTGGCGTTTTGTCTTTTTGCATTTGATTGAGTGCATGTGTTATGTTTCTTAATATAAGCTCCGTGTCTTGTATGTCTCTATCTGTGAAAGACAGTTTCTTTGCGCATTGTAAGAACCTATTTTGTGTTTGTGTGTTGGCTAGTTCTGCTGTATAAAGGTGCGCGTAGTACTGTTGGAAAGTTTCTAATATATGTGTTGCCTATATTTGTGGTTCCTTGCATGTCTATTATATCTCCTTGTGGCATACAAAAACGTCACTACTAAACCTCCGTCTATTGACGCCCTTAAAAATACAAATCCCTGATAATTACTGTTTAAGTATCTTAATTAGTGTAGGAGTAGAAAATAAAACAGAGTCTAGTTTATTTGGCAGTAGGTTAAAATATGGCCTTAGTTTTCTTTCACGTACCTGGTGTCAGGTTCTCACATTTAAGGATGAATCTGGTTCGCTTGACCTAACATATGCGAGACATACACAGCCACAGAATGATTTGACTGGACACACGGTAACATTAAGTTCAATAGTTTATTACACTTCACATGAAACACAATCTACTTCGGCATGTTGCCGGCATGATGTGAATACAATAATACATACAGTCGATGAATCAATCCACTCACAGACTCAAACCACAGCCGCACAGTCTTCCATCTTCTCACAAGAGCTACTAGCAATCGACATTCGGGCACAGCAACAATACAAGCCCCTCTCATGCAGCGTCTGTCCGGTCCGAATATCCAAGCCTCGTCTCCCGTTTCTCGCTCTGAGCACTTGCCCTGTGGGATCGAGTCCAGCGGGAACTATGTGCATCACACTTGCAATTGCTTGACCGCTGTCGTTACTCTAACTCTCCAGCGAACCTGTGGATGGGTAACTGTGGTTTGCCTGGCGCGCGTAACGACGCCGCGGCACAACAATGGGGGATTATGACATGCTCCCCACCCCACTTTCATAAAAGGTATCACCTTTTATGTACGCACTTTGTAAACTTAGGTTAATATTTTAACCCGTCAGAATCTTCCCTTAGTTTGTTGTTGATGCATTGGCATAGATTTAGTTGAAATACATAGATAGTACATGATATATGTATTTTAACTCACGTGGTGTCAAAAAGTAACACCTCCCAAGTACCATCCTCTCGATGGATGATGACGTCTTGCAATTTTGACACAGTTAGACCGGTAGCACCAGCATTACATGCAACTACCTCGCAACAAAAATAAAAAAAAAAATTCACATACATCCGGAGACGTCAGGTTACACTGTAAATCGTCCCAAAATGAGACGATTTCAACCTTAGAGTCCTACCCAACTTTGGTCGGGACATCTCATGTTGGTCTACAACTTTAGCCATCTTCTCCATGCCCAGCTGATGTCATCCTGGAGTGTTGACAAACCTGGCAACAGAAAGCTATTTTTATACCTTACACATTACAATCTATTTCGATGTACTGCCCTTTGGTGTAATATTTGATAACAATTAAATAAAAGAGAAATATTTAAACATGTATTACATACAATACATTTCATTTATATATATATATATTTCTCAGCGTCATAGCTTGATGCGTCTTTACAATAGCGAAATAAATGTCGCTACTGTGAACAAGTTGATCAAGATATGATTCTCAGATTACAATAGTACAAAAATCGTAATACACAATTCGCGTATTTTGATTTGTGTTTCACAAATATTTACATGCGTCATTGCTTTTTTGGGTTTTTGTTTATAGTATGCTACAATTTTGTATAAATTTCTAACTTTCCGGAAGTACACACGCCGAAGCTGATGTAAACGAAAGTTCTTCACACACCTGTTCCGTAAGGATGTAATAATACTCGGAATGTGGTTGATCTATCTAGTTGGTGTGTTCGATGACTTGTTGGTAATACACTTGTTCCGCATGGATGTAATAATAATCGGAATGTGAAGTAGTTCTAGCAAGCCGGTGTGTTCGATGTTTCGTTGAAAACTTCTGGATTACACTGTTCATAAATTTTTTGTGGAAAATTTTTTTTTAAAAAAGAAAAGTAAAACATAATATGGTAATAATACTAAGAATTTTTGATTCAGTTCCGTGGTACACATTAGGTGTACAGAACTAACAGTGAAAGTATGTATTTGAACTAAAGATGGTACAACTTAAACACTGGCAATAATACTAAGAATGTATTATTAAATTTAGTGGTACACATTAGGAATATAAAACTATCTGTGAAAGTATGTGTTTGAACATATATATTATGAACTGTGAACTTGATGGGAGTGGCATGTTGCTTAATATATGAATAGCTGGAAAATTTACTGGTGAAAAATGTGTGATAATATAAGTGAGTATATTGTGTGGTGATTGTGAGTGGGATAAATTCGGCTAGTACATATTAGGTGTCTATAATCAGCTAATGCTACTAGTAGTTTCGTGTATTTGCCTTTTCTGGTTGTCGGTATTGTGTTTAGGAAAATTGATTTGTATATGTCAATTTTCTTGTTTGTGTGTTTTTCTATTAGTTGTTGTAGTGCAGTCTTAGTGGCTGTGATTAGTTGGACATGCACTAGTAAATATGTTCTTCTGTTTCTTGATTATTGAATTTGCATAGTTGGCATGGTCTATTTGCTTGGATCTCTGTGTTGCTCTTTCTGTGGTTGGGGTCATGATAAAAATGTGTATGTTACTTCCTTGGCTTTAGGTGTGAGTATATTTGTTGTGTAAGTTAGTAAAGGTACAGCTATAATCTGCATGATTGTCTGTTGTGTTAAATGTCCATTGTTTTGTAACGCTTGCACACATGTTCCGTAGAATTGTGGTAGTGTGCCGTAATAGTGCGGTGTTGTGTTGTCAATTTTCTTAAGCCTGTGTAATCTAATTGCAATTTAGTATAATGCTAGCTAATGTTGGTCTGGATAATTGATGATATGTTCTGTAGGGTTGACTCTTTATGCTTGCATTGTTGTGTGTAGGTATTGTCATTCTAGTCCTCATTGTTGCTTATGTTGTATTAATGTTTTGTGTTTATATTGTGAATTGTGTTGTTGAAGATGAAATGTCTGATGCTTTTGTTTATGTCTGTGATTGTCTGTTTTGCAGGATCTAGCACTGTAGCTGAATATATTATTTTAGGAATGATGAAAGTGTTTACAATTACGCTTCTTCCAAGAATTGTTGATGTCTTGTATTTGTGCCTATGTAGTATGTCTATAATTTGTTTCGTCAGTGATTGCCATGTTTCTGTGTGTGTTTTTCTGGTATCGCATATGAAAACGTTATCTCATAATTTTCATGTTGTCTGTGACTGTTAGATCGGAGAGGGGAAGGGAGGAACGGGGAGGGGGGAGTGTCCACGTTATTCTTCCCAGACCCATTATTTTAGAGTTCTGCATGTTTACATTAGCCCCACTTCTGAAGATATGAAGTATGTTCGTTATGTATGTGTTGGTTGTTGGGAAGAAAGCGGTGTCATCTGCATAAGCAATTAATTTCCGCTCCACTAACCCTTGTATAAATGTACCTTTAATGATAGTGTTATATCTAATTGCTTCTAAGAAGCGGCTCTAGTGTGAGTACATATATGATTGGTGATAGTGGACACCCTTGCCTGATAGATCTTGTGATCCTGAAACTGGCAGTGAGTGAATGATTCACCAGTATCTCCTCTTTCGTGATTTTGATACAAGATTTGCCTATAGTATTGTCCAAAGTTGGAGTGTCTTAGTGTTTTGTGTAAGCATGAGTAGTGAAAATTCTATAAAGGAAAATTCTTCTCCTGGTCTAGCGAAATTAGAGAGTATTGACAGTCTTTCTAGTGGGTGTATACGATGAAATATCTAATGAAGTGTGTATGTTGGTGTATGTTTCTGTGTCTAATACTGTACTGTCGGTCTGGGTGTATGAGGATGGCACGAACATTTGTATTTTGTTTGCAAGTAATTTTTGGTAGAATGTTGTCGTCTGTGATTAATAATATAGTTGTTCAGCTGTGTTTTGTCTGTGTTGCCTTTAGGTATGAGTGTTATGTATGACATGTTGCAAGTATTGGGTTGTTCTTGTTTGTGAAAAGCTTCTTGGTAGACTTTTAGAAGAAAATGTCCTAGGGTAGGAATGGAGTGCTGGTAGAATTCTACAGTGAGTTCATCTAGTCCTGGTGTTTTGTGTTTTTGCATTTGATTGAGTGCATGTGTTATGTCTGTTAATATAAGCTCTGTGTCTTGTATGTCTTTATCTGTGAAAGACAGTTTCTTTGTGTATTGTAAGAACCTATTTTGTGTTCGTGTGTTGGCTAGTTCTGCTGTATAAAGATGCGTGTAGTACTGTAGAATGTTTCTAATATATGTGTTCCCTATGTTTGTGGTTCCTTGTATGACTATTATATCTCCTTGTGGCATACAAAAACGTCACTACTAACCTCCGTCTATTGACGCCCTTAAAAATACAAATCCCTGATAATTACTGTTTAAGTATCTTAATTAGTGTAGGAGTAGAAAATAAAACAGAGTCTAGTTTATTTGGCAGTAGGTTAAAATATGGCCTTAGTTTTCTTTCACGTACCTGGTGTCAGGTTCTCACATTTAAGGATGAATCTGGTTCGCTTGACCTAACATATGCGAGACATACACAGCCACAGAATGATTTGACTGGACACACGGTAACATTAAGTTCAATAGTTTATTTACACTTCACATGAAACACAATCTACTTCGGCATGTTGCCGGCATGATGTGAATACAATAATACATACAGTCGATGAATCAATCCACTCACAGACTCAAACCACAGCCGCACAGTCTTCCATCTTCTCACAAGAGCTACTAGCAATCGACATTCGGGCACAGCAACAATACAAGCCCCTCTCATGCAGCGTCTGTCCGGTCCGAATATCCAAGCCTCGTCTCCCGTTTCTCGCTCTGAGCACTTGCCCTGTGGGATCGAGTCCAGCGGGAACTATGTGCATCACACTTGCAATTGCTTGACCGCTGTCGGTTACTCTAACTCTCCAGCGAACCTGTGGATGGGTAACTGTGGTTTGCCTGGCGCGCGTAACGACGCCGCGGCACAACAATGGGGGATTATGACATGCTCCCCACCCCACTTTCATAAAAGGTATCACCTTTTATGTACGCACTTTGTAAACTTAGGGTTAATATTTTAACCCCGTCAGAATCTTCCCATTAGTTGTTGTTGATGCATTGGCATAGATTTAGTTGAAATACATAGATAGTACATGATATATGTATTTTAACTCACGTGGTGTCAAAAAGTAACACCTCCCAAGTACCATCCTCTCGATGGATGATGACGTCTTGCAATTTTGACACAGTTAGACCGGTAGCACCAGCATTACATGCAACTACCTCGCAACCAAAATAAAAAAAAAAAAATTCACATACATCCGGAGACGTCAGGTTACACTGTAAATCGTCCCAAAATGAGACGATTTCAACCTTAGAGTCCTACCCAACTTTGGTCGGGACATCTCATGTTGGTCTACAACTTTAGCCATCTTCTCCATGCCCAGCTGATGTCATCCTGGAGTGTTGACAACCTGGCAACAGAAAGGCTATTTTTATACCTTACACATTACAATCTATTTCGATGTACTGCCCTTTGGTGTAATATTTGATAACAATTAAATAAAAGAGAAATAATTTAAACATGTATTACATACAATACATTTCATTTATATATATATATATTTCTCAGCGTCATAGCTTGATGCTTCTTTACAATAGCGAAATAAATGTCGCTACTGTGAACAAGTTGATCAAGATATGATTCTCAGATTACAATAGTACAAAAATCGTAATACACAATTCGCGTATTTTGAATTTGTGTTTCACAAATATTTTACATGCGTCATTGCTTTTTGGGTTTTTGTTTATAGTATGCTACAATTTTGTATAAATTTCTAACTTTCCGGAAGTACACACGCGAAGCTGATGTAAACGAAAGTTCTTCACACACCTGTTCCGTAAGGATGTAATAATACTCGGAATGTCAGGTTGATCTATCTAGTTGGTGTGTTCGATGACTTGTTGGTAATACACTTGTTCCGCATGGATGTAATAATAATCGGAATGTGAAGTAGTTCTAGCAAGCCGGTGTGTTCGATGTTTCGTTGAAAACTTCTGGATTACACTGTTCTAAGGTGGTTTAACTGTCAGTTTCTTTCAATCACTCGTTCGATTCATTCGGATTAAAATGTCACTGGGTAAGTACGGTTTACAGGTACCACGGATAACTTACATTGTTCACTTGAGGTAAGTAATGAACACATGTGGCACTGTTCTTTGTTCGTAATATTTACAATTAATACTGTTCACTTTCTACCACATACTACGCACTTATACAACAAAATTATCACATATAAAATATGGCATTATTTACACTGGGATCTGGTCCCTATCACATAATTCACAGCTTCCCTGAAAAAAAAACGTCATTAGAGGCTGTGATGGTCTGAGTGTTTTGACACAATGCACTCAGCCAATAAGTGGCTACTGGGTATCATCGGGACAACGTGACAGAAGATCAGCTAATGTATTAAGTTTGCCTGGGATGTGCCTCACTTTAAAACTGTAGTCTTGGAGCAAAAGACACCATCGAGCTATCATGTGGTTAGTCGGTGCATCTGATGTAATGATCGTCAAAGGACTATTATCTGTTTCGACAATAAAATGCCTCCCAAGGAGGAAGCTGGACAATTTTGTGATGGCAAATACAAGAGCGAGGGCCTCCTTCTGAGGTGTGGACCAACTTCGTTTCCTCGTTTTGAGTTTTCGGCTTAGGTAATATACAGGATGCAAAATGCCGTCACTTTCCTGTAATAGTACAACCGCAATCGCCACGGAGATCGCATCTGTGCGCAATCTGAAAGGAATATGCAAATTTGGCAATTTGAGAATGGGATTCTTTGAACTATTCTCGGAAAAATAGGATAATACTTTATCGAATGCAAGTTTCATGCATTCGCTGCTTACAATCTTATTTGGGTGTTCTTTTTTTAGTATGTTAGTAAAACTTTCAGTCAGTTCAGCGAAATCTGGAATGAACTGTCTGTAGTAATTTAGCAGTCCTAACACACTTCTGACTTGTTTCTTTGTAGTCGGAAGTGATGGGTTTAGAATCTTTGACACGATGTTGTCGTCAGGTGTGACAAAACCATTAGAGATCTTATAACCCAAAAAGGAGATTTCTTGGTAGGCTATGTCAACTTTTGCAGGTTTAACTATCAGTCCGTGTTGTCTAATACGGTCAAACGTCTGCTGTAATGTCTTTATATGGTCTGTCATTGTCTTTGTGTGTACACAAATGTCGTCCATGTATGAGATGATGTTCGTTATGTCTGTCAGTAATAGTCTGGTCATGCGTACGAATGTTGCGGGTGCGTTTACAAGCCCAAATGGTAATTTGCACCATTCGTACAGTCCCCAAGGTGTGGCAAATGCTGTCAGGTGTCTGCTCTGTTCGTCTAAGGTATTTGCCAGTAACCTTTTGTCATATCCAGTTTCGTAAAATACCTAGTCTGTCAGTTCCGTCAGTAGTTCTTCACAGTTGGTCATCGGTTCTAAATCCAACTGTGTGATCTTATTTAACCTTCTGTAATCTACACAGAGTCTTATTGTGTTGTCCTTTTTGCGCACTATGACTATTGGAGAACAAAAATGTGACTGTGATCGTCTGATAATGTGGTTCTTTTCTAAGTCTATAATTTCTTGATGTAGTTGTTCTTTGTAATGTATGGGAATGGAGTATGGTCTGCATTTTATTGGTGTGCTGGATGTCAAGGTAATGTGGTGGTGTACTAAGTCTGTCTGTCCTGGTTGGTTAGAAAAGATGGTTTTGTAGTCTTGTATTAATTGTCTGCAACTGTCAATCTCTGCTTGTGTTAGCAGAGGGTTGATTTTAATGCCCTGTAAACAATTTGTCGTGTCTAGTGCTGGTGGTGGTATTTCGTCGGCCTCCTCGTCGTCTTCATGGTCAATTATGGTGGTGCTGGCTGCTGTCTCGTCTTGGTCTTCGTCTCTGTTGTAGTATGGTTTTAGCATGTTGACGTGGAATATTATATGGTTATCTTTGACTGCAATTTCATAGTCAACTGTCGAAAACTGTCTTAGTACTTTGAATGGCCCTTGCCATGAGCCTGTCAGTAAATGTCGGTCACTCGGTAGAAGAAGAAGAACGTCCTGTCCAGGCGTCAGCGTTATCGTCCTGTTTCCTCTGTTTGCGTATGTCTGTAGATCGCACCAGATTTCTTAAGTGCTTCCTTGGCTATGATACAAGATCTCATTATTCTTTCACGCAATGATGTTGCATGCTCGTATGATGATATGGGTTTATGTACAGGTGTAGTTTCAGTTAATATGGAGTTGTATATACATAATGGGCCGCGTGGTTTGGCACCATACACAAGCTCAAATGGTGAAAAACCAGTGCTGGCATGCGGAACTTCGCGGTAAGGAAATAATATGGCAGGCAAATAGGTATCCCAGTCTTCGGGATGTTCTTCTGTGATTTTAGACAGCATATGCTTTAAGTCCCCATTAATCTTCTCTATAATCCCAGTGGAGTGGGGATGGTATGGGCTGTTAAAGCATTGCTTAACACCTAACATTTTGGTGAAAGCTTGCGTCGCTGCCGCTATAAATTGACTTTCACGGTTAGATAGGATAGTGTCAGGAAACCCTACTTTTGAGAATATATGGAAGAAGACTTCCATCACTTCCTTGGCAGTTATGTTCTTTAGGGGAATCGCTTCTGGCATCGACTACAAAGATCAATTGTCGTAATTATGTATCTATTTCCTCTAGATGTAACATGATTTAGAGGACCTACAATGTCAACCGAGATCTTCTCAAAGGGTCTACTGGCTAAATCTGTAACCTGTAATTCAGCCTGTGGGTGTTTATCCTTTTTCACTAGTTTTTCTGATGTCCGAGACTCTTTTTCTACAGCTGTTTCGGCTTCAAGCTGTTTGATTTTTAGCTGTAGTTCGAGCTTTTCTCTTTTACTTTGGGCTAAGATTTCTGCTCTTTTAAATTCCGCATCTATGTCTGCCTGTTTAGTTTTTGCAGCTCTTTCAGCCACTCTTTCCTCGCGGTCCCTATGTTCTGAATATTTTGCTTCACTCCATTTTGTTAACTCATCACCAGTTAACTTTAACTTTAAACCCATCTCAATGAAATCATTTAAAGTGGACATGATGGAATATTTCAATGTAAATGAATCCACTCACACGCAATTTTGTTATAAAGTGTTAGTAATTTGAACAATTTATACAATATTCTTAAATTTACAGCGCGTGCCTAAACTTGCATACAAAAGTATATGAAAAAGGTAATACTTAAGTGCTCTGGAGACACTGGAGAATGGTGAGATATACAATATACAGGGCTTCATTGGATGTAGACATTCACTTCCACTAATACATGACATGGACTGCACCACTCGAACGTTATCGCTCAAACGTTAAACGCGGATGGGTCAACAGCTCTATCAAAAACTGGATGCAACTTCCACGAATTTCTTTCTCACCAGGAAAGTGATAGCCTGCTATTTCTTTCTCAAACTCATAACCTAGATTGGGATTAGGATCTAAATGATCTTGAATAGCATTACTTTCTGTTATTTTTCCCCCAGGAATCTTTGAACTGATAGAATCAAGATCGCTGAGTAGTTTTGTTGTATCCTGTATATCTGCTTCGAATTTCTTATTCACACTTTGAACTTCTCCGAGAATATGCTTGAGAAATATGAGATACACATAGTTATTTATGTCGCTAAACATAGAATGATGAAGATCTGCTGTATAACAGCGCTCGTTGAGTCTTGCTATATCAAAATGAGTTCTGAGCTCGACCCACTGCTGCAATATTCTGACAATGGCAGACTGAATGGACATCTATCGTGTCTGGCGTAATTGAATAACCTTCAGCGGATGTTGTCCATCATTTATTGAAGCAAAAAGCTCCCTGTACTTTGCTTGACGAAGACTTGAGTGAGAAAACCAGTTATATGTATCTCTAATCATGCACTCTATATTCCTGGGCAGACAAGCAGCTGCAGCCTGTGACACTGCCAGCTAAAGGGAATGACATACACACCTAACTAGTACCAGATGAGGGACTTCGGATTTTAATTTTGTATATACTCCATTGTTTACGCCTGTCATGAAAAATGCATTGTCAATGTCGAGTGCAACTAGTCATTGCAACTCATGTCCATGCTTGTTTAAACAATCTTTTAACGCATTGCACATTGCCTGCGCGTTGCAGTCACTCACGTCAACTAAATCGTATTAAAGAGAGTTAAATTACTTGAATATTGCGCGGTAATGTACTAAGACTGTTTTACTCCCTCGCTTCAGTTCAAATTCGGCTTTTTAGTCTTCCCAAAATGATTTTTAAAGTAATTTTTACCCACACAAAACAGCACCAAAAAGCACCAAAAAAATATTGTAAAGCACCTAATTCACGCGGCCACGCTAAATGCAATATTTGGCACTAACTGACTTGAAAAAGCACTAAATTTGGTGCGAATAGCGTCAAAATGACAACACTGGACAGGAAGACCTAAAAATGCTAGGAGAAGAAAAGTAAAGACAGAAATAAATAGTATAGGGAGGACATGGATGGAGCTGCATGGTACAATCTAAGGATAGGACGGCTTGGGGCGAGTTGGTTTAGGACCTATATCCCCATAGAGGACAAAGAGAGGACAACAGAAGATGAAGGCCTGGTTTTACAACCAATAAGAGAAGGACAAGATTCCAACTCAGCGAGTAACTATGATGTCGGTGCCATTTACAATATAAACTTTGTTCATCCATTATATGTTTTAATTCTCACTCTGTTATTCTGTATTTGTTTAACTGTGGGAAGATCATGTCGCTATAATAGCCTCACTTTTGCGACATCAAAGTTTTCATTAGCGTCTCACACAGAAACGCCGAGTCACTCATCATCCGAGACGAGCGACCAGCGAGTGTCATATTTGATCTCCCAAAGCACGCCTTAAGAAGAAACCCCGCCTTGTTTAATCCTGACGTTAAACTCGGACACCGTCAGCAAATAAACAAACAACTTGACGGATAACATTTTTTTCAAACCAGAAAATGCAACTTTGATGCAGCGTTCCAGTTACGCTTACGGGAAGGAAAAAAAAAACATTTTTAACCCCGTTTAAATTCCCGGCAATTGGGTTGTTATTTTGCCTCGTTCCTCTCATCTGTTTGTGCAAGCAGAAAGATATTATTTTCACTTTGCGACTACTGTGTGAATAACAGATATTCCACATTCGAACAATATCTGTAACTATGTGTTTTAAGTGTTCAGCCAAAGTATTGTTCATTTATTCACTTCATGTGATATATAACTCTGCAGTATGCACCTGACGAGATGCAGCGAAATATGCCTGGCAATAAACCGTGCAACCTATTGGATGTGGCTTCTGTGTTTAAACTCACCAAGAGAATTCATTGTGTTGAACATATACACAGTCTGTTGCCGGCAGGGTTTCTAGTTTCAATTTTACACATAAGAGAGTCTCCCGTCTACTCTTCGTCACTTTTAGCTCCTGATGATCTTAATGTGTGTCATTTGCACGTAGTACCTTGCGGAGTGGTTGTAGCGCTGTGGTTAGCCTGCTGGCCTGATGTACATGTGTTTGAATCCCCAACGATACGGAGCAAGATTGTAATGGCCAGAGCTCAGCCTAAAACCTGATCGAGGATTCTTTATTTGTACTTACCGATCTGAGGAACACGTCGTAGTTAGCTACATCACTGGCGAATGGATCAGTGAAGACATGGCAAGACAAGACTACAGACAAGACATGGCAAGACAAGACTACAGACAAGACATGGCAAGACAAGACTACAGACGAGACATGGCAAGACAAGACTACAGACAAGACATGGCAAGACAAGACTACAGACAAGACAATGGAGGACAAGACTAGAGACAAGACAGTGGAATACATGGCTATATAAAACAAGAGTAGAGAAAAAAACCAATGGATGTTAAAACTGGAGAAAAGTCACAACAAGAGATAAGACAATGCTAGACTAGAGGAAAGACAATGCAAGACAAGACCTGCGTAAACAAGACTAGAGAAAAGACAACACAAGAGAAGAACATAGAAAAGAATACGCAAGACAAGATATCTCATTTGACGTATATGTTTTGCAGATTAATGTTATGTTCATATAGTTACAATGTTTCATACTTGTGTGATGTTTGATGGTCATTCCATAATGTTGTTATGTTTTACCATATGAATAAAGCAATTCTAAGAGTTTTACTTTCTAATTAATGCACTAATTATTCATATGCAGTCAGAATGGCCGAAAGGTTAAGAGCGTTCTCTCTTAAACTACGGGTGATAGACAATCAACCAGGGGATGATGGCACCGTCCTGTAAAGGATATGTGTCATTGTTACTGATTCATGTTTAGGTCTTCTTATTTGTTCGTCTATGTTGTTGTTGTTGTTGTTGTTATTGTTGTTGTTGTTGTTGTTGTTGTTGTTGTTGTTGTTGTTGTTGTTGTTGTTGTTGTTGCTGCTGCTGCTGCTGCTGACATTAACTGCGCTGCACCTATTTAAACCAGAACTGCCATACCTGCACATGTTGAAGTAAGGTACTTCCTGTCACCCGCAAGCCTATGGGTCACCTTTGGGCAATGTGGAGTACCCAATGAACCTACCTAGCAGGGCAGCATGAAACGTCCACGCTTATAGGAATTTCATGTGATGATGATGAACATGAAACCACTTAATAGGTGGTGCATTGAGCTGGAGTACAACCGACAGGTGATTGTTGGTTATAGTCTCAAGCTTGTTACAGTCCATTCATCTATCATGGCCATGCCGATAAGCGGAACTTTATGTTCCGCTCCACCCATCCATCATGTGTAATGCCGTTAAGCGTGGGCGGACAACTAAAACAAAAATTGTAAATGACCATCTAGCATATAGCTTTTCAATATAGCTTTAATCAAAATAATGTCAGGCTGTCTGCCGTTGTCTTTGTTTATATACTCAAAATCTTTGCAAACGTATCTTACATCGTCAATGAGAAGACTGGTGATTAGATTATTGTAACCATCGCAATCATGAGCTGTGCCTGATCTTTCTACTTCAACTTTTTTTCATGTCTGAAGAAAATTTGATTACTACCCAATCCAGTTGCTGTGCCTTCTGTGTGTGTCAAGCAAATCTACTGGCATATATTTTTGCCAGGCTTGGCCATGGGAATCCCATGAGGAAAAATTGGGGATTTTCTGAATACTGTAGGTTTGGAATGGGGCGGGATGTGATAGGCTTAAATTATCATTGGATGGGATAGAAAAACATGTCCCATGGACATGCCTACCAGGCTTGGCCATGGGAATGTTATTCCCATAGGAATCCAAAGGGAAAGTCTCATGGGACGGCATGGGATGGGACATGAATAAATTACCACGCAATGTATATTATGTCCCATGGACAACCCTGGTTTTTACAACCATAACGATTTTGACTCCAGCAGCCACTGTCTGTTGGTTTGAAGAACAATGGCGATGTAGTTTGGTTGCCACGGGAAGACGATTCCGTACAATTTTATAAAATTGTTTGATGTTAAGTCAAATGGAAAATACGCCTTATTTTTCCATTAGTCTAAACCCATTATGGTAGATTTTTTGGACGTTTAATGTTGCCCCACTCCATTTACCGAAAAACGGGAACGTTTCCAAAATTCTTCCTCTTCTTCAGCGTTCCGAGCCATTGAGGTTCTTTGCTGCAGATACAATCCGTCTCCATTCGTCTCTCTGGTTGACCTTTCCTTGCCAGTCGTTGATTCCATGTGCTTGTAGGTCTGTATATATATTATTTCCAATAATATATATTATAATAATTATATTATATTATATTATATTGTAATTATAATTATATATTATAATAATAATATTTCCAAAATTATGAAAGAAAATGGTATCGTCCGCATAAGCACGCAGCTTTTGCTCACGCTTCCCTGGTATGAAGGGCCCCCTGACATTGTTGACCTGTCTTATCTTTTCTAGAAGTGGCTCTAGGGCGACAACGTACAGTAATGGGGACCAGGAACATCCCTGTCTCACTGACCTAGTCAACCTGAAAGAATTCGTAAAGCTATGATTTAACAGAACCCGACTTTCTGGTTTTAAATATAGAATGTGAATCCATATCCGAAAATAACTCACACGTTGCAGTGTGACAGTGTTGTGGAGGTATGAGTAAGATAGTCTGTCGAATGATTTCTCTTGATCTAAAGAGAGAATTGAGGACTGACAGTTTTTCAGACGTGTGTAGTTGATGATGTCCCTTATGAAATGTGTGTGTTGATGGATGTTCCGGTGTTGTACACTACATTGCTGGTCTTCATGGGTGAGAGATGCCATTACTGTTTCAATCTATTCGTCAAAGATTGTGTTAAAATCGTGTAGTCTAAGTTAAAAAGCGGAGATCGGTCTTTAGCTCTTTAAAAGTGTCTCGATATTAACGATTTTTTTTCCAGAAGAGCTTGCGGTTCCCAGAGGGGGCCAGAGCAGCCCCATTAGTTCCCACGTCCCTGTGTGTCGGGTGATCATCTCCGCCCCTGGCAAGATCAAGCGCAGACACTACACTTTGTTCTTACCTAAAAGGCCGAGAAGCGATAGATATTAAGATATTATAAGGCGAACCTTCTGGCCTAGAGAGACAACAGTGGAAGATAAACTCTATGGACCGCTGAATGAACTAAAAAAGACTGTTAGATTCATACAAGAGACAACATTGCAGTTATAAACATAATTTAGGCGAACGAAAGAAGAAGAAGATATTAAGGATTTATGGCCGTTTACAGGCCTGACAAAAATCTTTGTATTGGTGACATGCCGAACAATTATCTTTGAAAGCACAAAAGAATTAATGAAATGTCGAGAAGAAATAGAGAAATGTATTACTAAATTCTCATGCAAACAAAATAAAGTCACTACTTTTATAAAGTCTTTGATAACCACTTAATACCGAGGTACGCGACGTAAATATTTCCTCTAAATATCTTATGAAAAAATATTATAAATACTACAAATTAGTAAATAATATAATACCTGTATGCTGCATTGAGTAATGTCCCGTAAAACAATATCCGTTTTAGTGTTATGTCCCTTGACAACATTCTACATGTGTTCCTTTTAATGTGTGTGTGTGTGTGTGTGTGTGTGTGTGTGTGTGTGTGTGTGTGTGTTTAAATAACTGTTCTGTAATCGAGAATTTTTTTTCTTTTTTAAACTAAGGGCTCCTGTTCCCGTGAGAACCAGAGCAGCCCCATCTTTCTCTCTCTCTCTCTCTCTCTCTCTCTCTCTCTCTCTCTCTCTCTCTCTCTCTTCCCCTCCCTCCCTCCCTCCCTCCCTCCCCCCCTCTCTCTCTCTCTCTCTCTCTCTCTCTCTCTCTCTCTCTCTCTCTCTCTCTCTCTCTCTCTCTATTTTGATCTATCACGAAATTTTGCCCGGGCAGCGCCGTTAGGCTACTCTTTTTCGATTTCCAACTGCCAAGAGATTTGTTACGTGCGCAACAATACAAACGGTGTCCGATCTCACTACCCAGAGACCAGGGGAAATTTTATTACTAGAAGTCCACGAGCAAAAATCCCGGTCATCACCGGGGCTTGAACCCGGGACCTCCAGCACTCGAGGCGGACACCATACCTCGAGACCACGCAGCCCCCCCCCCCCCCCCCCTAAATTTCGAGTTACAAATCTACCCAAAGTATTTGAGGATCCTCGCCGGGGCACTTATGGGTTGCACACGTGTGCCGTGATGTTGATCCATCGACTAAACTAAACTAAACTAAACTTTGATCTATCTCGTGCTTTCTCGTGATAGTAGTACATTGAATGCCGTGAACTTGGACAATAATATTTAAATTATTACTCTTATTACAATATGGCTTCCCTATAATTACTTAGTCACATCGTTAGTGAGGTTAAGTATCACATTTCTGTTGTTTTTCCTCTCTCTCTGTCTATCAGAGAAAAGGCTGTGGTGTATTCTTCGGTATTATTAACCCGATTTTTTCTTAAAAATTGTTTTTGTTATTTTGCACATTTAAATATAATAATGAGAAAAGTAATAATAATGATAGTATTAAAAATCATTGGCACCTTGCCGTCTTGACAGACGATAGTTTGTGCTTTAAAAAGGCATAATAACTTCTACCTATGGGCATGGCGAATGTGACTGATAAGGCCAATTCGCGCTGTAAATGTTCGTTCACAGTGGGTGCATGTGAACACGTGGTCATTTCCACCATCATGCACCATCTTACGTCTCACACGCTCGGTGTGTGACTTATCTGCAATAATTTTCTCCTTTGTCTTTATTCCATTTCTGATGTTTGCCGTCCATGCAACACGTTCAGCGGCGACTTGCTCCCAATGTGCATTATCAATGCCTGTATCAATCATGTCCCGCTTACACACATCTTTGTATCGTAGTAGAGGCCGACCCTGAGATCTCTTACCCATCTTTAATTCACCAAAAAAGATGTCCTTTGGTATTCTACCATCATCCATCCTCCTAAGATGTCCTATCCATCTAAGTCTACGAAGACTAAGCATGGAATAAACTGTCACACAACCTGACCTTTCCAATACTTCGGTATTTGTGATTTTGTCTTGCCACTTAATACCAAGAATTCTTAGCAGACACCGCATATGAAAGCTGTTTAAACGTTTCTCTTGGTGTGAGTAAGTTGTCCAGGTTTCACTGCCATAAAGAAGAGTACTAAGGACACAGGCTTGATAGACAAGGACTTTTGTTTTGGCATTAAGCTTCCTGTTCTCCCAGACTCTTTTTCTTAACCTGTTCATTGTTGTTGCTGCCTTACCAATCCGGATGTTGATTTCCTGATCTAGGGATAATTTGCTATTTACCACTCATACTAGATATGTAAAATGGTCCACCATCTCTAGTTCGGCGTCGTCAATAAAGATTGATGGTACCCCATGTGCACCTTGTGACATAATCTGTGTCTTCTTTTTGCTAATTGTTAAACCAAATTCAGAACAAGCATTGGAGAATGCAGATAGTGCTGTAGACCCTCTAACCCTGTATGTCATTAGAAGACTTCCACTGGGGAACTAGGGGGCAGACACTCATGACTGGTCACCGTGGGTTCACTCTATCCCCACTCCAGGGAAACAGATGATCTATTCCGCTACTTATCAGACCCCAGACCTTATTCTTCCTTTGACCCTGAGTCATGGCCTGTAATTGAACCACCGCCCACCTTAAGGGGGTGATTCCCTATCTGAGTACATGGGGGCGGGGTATCTCCATATGATGGGTCCTGGTCACGTGATTCTCACCGAGGGTTGCCTGTGTCTTGTTCCAGATTCTACCTTCCTGAGAGGAGTGATGGACAGTTAGTAAAACCATCATTCTGTGCCAGCATCAGCATTCTGGACAGACCAGCTAACGTGAGGTGATCCTACTACCCATCACCCGGTCAGTCATCGATGCCATCAGAGTAACTTCAGGATGAGTTGTCTATCAGTTTATAACAATGACGTCGGGGCAAGTATGGTGTGTATGTAATCGTCAAGCTGTTCCACTCATCATCTACCCGACTGCTATTCCACTTCGTGGGAATTCAAACAACCCTGGGTCCACTCAATTATGTTCTATCGTGACTCAAGCCAGGGACACTGTTCTGTTGAAAATATAACTAAGAACATTGGACTACCATGAACATTAACGAACATTATAGATTAACACATACCTATGATGGAGGCATGTGCCTAATAGGATGTGGACAAGAAAAATGAGTATCTTATAATCACTTGCTCGGTTGTTCCACGGTCATTAACCCGATTGGCTGTCAACTAAAGGAGGTGCTGTCTTGTCGAAGACTGAGGACCTGTTACGAGAGACACAAGCTAAGTGCTATACTTATGTGGTGTGATACGTTGACAGTTGTACAGTGATGACCATTTTCATGTGGCTGCCTCAACTAACTGTCTTCTAGCAATTAGCACACCAGACAGATCTGCACGACTTCTACATTATCTTCACTTTCCTTTGTACAATACACTTTTGTTATTGAGTTTGTAGATACCGGAGTTGCAAGATTTGTTCAGGATGTTGTTTGAAAGGGTAACATCCCTTGGTCGGTTGTAAGAGAGATAGGTATCGGAAGACTGGTGGTGTCGCAGACTGAAAGTGTCCCAGTCCCAGATCTGAAGTCATCCCGATATATATATATATATATATATATATATATATATATATATATATATATATATATATATATATATATATATATATATATATATAGGTATTCATGATAAGTGTGACAGCCTGTTCCCTTCACCCCAGGGAAGCTGTGTGACAGTATCGTCCGCATAAGCACGCAGCTTTTGCTCACCCTTCCCTGGTAAGAACGTCCCCTTGACATTGTTGTCCTATCTTGTCTTTTCTAGAAGTGGCTCTAGGGCGACAACGTACAGTAATGGGGACAAGGGACATCCCTGTCTCGCTGACCTAGTCGACTTGAAAGAATTCATGTGGGTATAGTTTAACAGAATCCGACTTTCTGGTTTTAAATATAGAATTTGATCCATGTCGGAAAATAACTTCCCACATTGCTGTGTGAGAGAGTTTTGTGGAGGTATGAGTGAGATATTTTGTGGAATGCTTTTTCTTGATCTAAAGAGAGAATTGAGGACTGAAAGTCTTTCAGATGTGTGTAGTTGATGATGTCCCTTATGAAGTGTGTGTGTTGCTGGATGTTCCCGTGCTGTACACTGCATTGCTGGACTTCAAGGATGAGAATTGTCATCACTATTCTATTCGTCAAAGCCTTTGTTAAAATCTTGTAGTCTACGCTTTGACGCGAGATCGGTCTGTAACTTTTTAAAAGTGTCTCGTTATTAAGGACTTTATTTTAGAGGGGCTTGCGGTTCCCAGAGGTGCCAGAGCCGTCCCATTAGGTCCCCAAGTCCCCGTGTGTCGGGTGGTCATCCCAGCCCCTGGCAAGATCTTACCCAAAAGGCCGAGAAGCGATCGATATTAGAAATTATTGGCCGTTGACAGGCCTAACAAAAACTTATCAACTTGGCATATTTATTTGTGGGTGCCATTCAAATCATAAAAGATTGAATTAAATATTGAGAGGTAATAGTAAAATGCGTTACTAAATTCTCATTCATATGAAATAAAGCCGTGAATTTTACACAATATTTGATAACAACTTAAATTATTATTCCGTCATTTATGAAGCAAATAATTGTAAATATTTTCTGTAAAGGTTTTATAAAATAATATTACAAATACTATAGTTATTTAAATAACGTGATATTCTTATGCTGCATTGAGTAATTTCAATAACATTTTAGTGTTATGTCTCTTGATAACATTCTAAATACATGTGTTCCTTTTGATGTGGTTTTTGTTTGATTTGTTTCTTTTTTAAATAACATTTCATTATTCGAGAATTTTTTTTAAAAAATAAGGGCTCGCTGTTCCCCCAAGAATCAGAGCCGCCCCATCAGGTCCCCCCGTCCCCGTGTGTCATTCGGATGACTGCCTCTGCTGGTGGCCCTGGCAAGATCAAGTGTAGATACCACACTTTGATCTTAGCCAAAAGGCCAAGAAGGGATAGCATTAATAAATTGATGTAAACGAAAATTATAGGTGTCCCGTTAAAACTGTAAGTGATTTGTGTTAGAACCTACAGACAAACTTTTCTAGTGCTCTAGTGCGAGTTATTTCTCAAGTCACAATAAGATGACATCTCTTTTTTAGGATTGTCCCCCTTTAGTCTTTTCCTTTTCCCTGGAATCCACAGGTGGGAGGAGCTCGTGAGCTCGTGAGGGGGGGGGGGGGGGGGGGGGGGGGGGGGGGGGGGGGGGGGGGGGGGGCAGGAAAACATAATAACGCACGAAGGAGAAAAGTAAAGACAGAAATATTTAGCATAGGGAGGACATGGATGGAGCATGATATAACTAAGGATAGGACGGCTTGGGGCGAGTTGGTTTAGGGCCTAGGGCCCCATAGAGGACAAAGAGAGGACAACAGAAGATGAAGGCCTGGTTTTAAACACAGTCTCATCTCATCTCATCATGTTCCTCTTGTACCTTGCGGTGTCGAGGTGAAGTATAAATATCGTGAGAGTGCCAGATTATGGGCTTCATATATCGATATTCCCATGGACTCTGTTATTCCCTCCGTCCAACTTTTACGTGGTCGGCCTCTTCCTTTGTTTCAATCTGGTCTGTACATTATTGCTTGTTGCGGTATGCTGTTGCATGGCCAAGCCATTTGACTTGCTGCTTTCTAATAAAATCTAGTGCCGCTTTAACCCCCACTTTAGTCCTGATTTCTTCATTTCTGATCTTATCTCTTCTTGATACTTTGAGTATTCTTCTCAGGAATCTCATTTCTGTTGTTGTGATTTTTCTTTTCTCTTTTTCTTTCATTGTCCAGGTTTGGCATTGGTAGCATAGAGTTGGTAGGAAGACACTATAAGAGAAGGAAAAGATTCCAACTTAGCGAGTAAATATAATGTCGGTGCCATTTATAATATAAATTGTGTTCATTCATTATATGTTTTAATTCTCACTCTGTTATTCTGTATGTGTTTAATAGTGTTAAGATCATTCCGCTACAACAGCCTCGCTTTTGCGACATCAGAGATTTTCATTAGCGTCGCAAATAGAAACTCCGAGTTATTCATCATCCGAGACGAGCGACCAGCGAGTGTCATCTTTGATCTCCCAAAGTACGACTGAAGAAGAAACCCCGTCTTGTTTAATCCGGACACCGTCAGCAAATCAACAAACGACTTGACGGGTGACATTTTTTTCAAAACAGAAATGCAACTTTCCTGCAGCGTTTCCGTTAAGCTTACGGGAAAACAAAACATTTTTTAAACCCCGTTTATATTCCCGGCAACTGGGTTGTTATTTTGACTCGTTCCTCTCATCTTTTGTGCAAGCAGAAAGATTTTATTTTCACTTTGCGATTACTGTGGGAATAACGGATGTTCCACATTCGAACAATATATGTAACTATGTGTTTAAAGTGTTTGAGCCAAAGTGTTATTCATTTATTCACTTCATGAGATATATAACTCTGCAGTATGCACCTGACGAGATGCAGCGAAATATGCCAGGCAATAAACCGTGCAACCTATTGGATGTGGCTTCTGTGTTTAAATCCACGAAGGGAATATATTGTGTTGATCATATACACAGTCTGCTGCGGGCAGGTTTTCTAGTTTCAATTTTACACAAAGGAGATATGCAACACATTTTTTTTCTCATGTTCAGGACACTAACGCTGAAGAGATCAATTACATCACAAGTTACTCCCCTTGGTGTGACGGCTACATCAGACTCAGAAAGCACAAACACGACATCGGAGCAAGGGCGACCAGCAGGTGTCCGTCAAGTGAGATAATTCTGTTGTTTTACCAGTCAGACTTACAGATTAACTAGCGGGAGTCAGTAGTGACCTGGTCAGAGTGTCAGCTTGCCCGATGGCAAGGAGGGCCGTGTAAGCCCCTAATGATGTGTGCCCACTTATACATTAGAGAATGTTTTAAAATGTGAATGATACTCGGCCTATTGACTAAGATCACAGTGTAGATTTATCTGCACTTGATCTGTCCAGAGTGCAGAAACGGTCATCCAAACTGCAAACTCGAATCACCAAATCACTGTCCACTAACACAGGCAGACATGCCTTGGTGGACCACAATGGGCTGAAAGGTACATACTGAGACCAAGAGGATATTTTTAAAAAAAATGTTAATGACCTTTTTGTTTTCTAGTTTGGCTGCTTATTGTCCATGCTTCACGTGAATACAACAGTATGTGTTCTTTATAGCACTTTAACCTTCTTTTTCCCAATGCAGTTGGCAGCCTGTCATTGATGAATATATTTTCCTTCTTGCAGAAGGTAACTTTTACCATAGCAAATACACATTTTCCATGTAATATTAGTGTCTCTGTGCACTCTGCTCTTCCCTTTCCAATTTGAAGTCCGCAAGAGAGGGTATTACTCAGTGCTTCACGCCGACAGCCATGCCAACACACACACAAAACAGTTAAACGAGCCGGAAACCTCCAGCAAGGGCAGGGTGGCATGAGGAAGAAGATCAGCATGAATCACACCGTGCACTGCACCCACCCGGTGGAGGATGGGATCATGGATTCTACTAACTTTGAGAAGTATCTGGAAGAATGCATTGAGGTTGACGACAAGAGTCTCATCTTCGATAAGTATCTGAAAGATCGCATTAAAGTTGACATTAAGACTGGTACCTTTGAGAAGTATCTGGAAGAACGCATTAAAGTTGACTTCAAGACTGGTAACTTTGAGAACTATCTAAATGAACGCATTCAAGGTGACGGCACGACTGGCAACTTTAGAAATAATGCCTCCTTGGATCTGCAGAAAAACAAATCCAGCCTGACCATCGAGGTGCCCTTTTGGAAGAGGTATCTGCACTACTCGACAAAGAAGTACTTGAAAAATAACAACTGGTATGACTGGCTGAGGGTTGTGGCATCCTCTAAGGAAGTGTTTGTGCATCGGTGCTTCCAGATAAACCAGGATGAAGAGGGGGAGGTAGAAGATTAAATGCGTGTCTATAAACTAAGCCAATAATTACACTAAACAACAAAACATAGCTGACCACATATCGTCATTATAATACTTACAAACACTATCATGCATATAAAACTCTTGACTTATCAATCTACTAGTACTAGACATTGCCAGAAACTAAGTAAAATTGGGAGGGTGTGTTGTTAGCACTAACTCTTTCTTCCCTAGCTGATAATGTTTCTGTAATTATGGGCAACACCAGCTACATTTTATTTTTATTATTATTATGGCGCTGAAACGGCAAAAGAAAGTACATTTTACTGAAAATTGCCCGCTCTTTGCATTACTTTTTAAAATAAAAACACAACCAGAATTATGAGATGAATCTCGGAAAATGTAATCCAGTATTTTGTTCTTTCAAACCATACCATAATAATAGTAATAATAATAATAATAATAATAATAATAATAATAATAATAATAATAATGGCAGTTTTACAGGCCTTGAGACGCAATGGGAATTTGGCGCCAGACCCATATTTTGAATCGACCAATCGGCGCTCTTTGGATGATGTGGTCATTATCAAACCTGCCGCCTTTAATTCCCAAGCCATTTCCAAATATTTATTTTAGGCAGGGACGACTTGGCAGCTCAGGTCAATTGTAAAAAATCTGACCCGGTGCGCATTCGAACTCATGACCAATGGTGGGCGTTTAGACACTACGCTACCGCGGCTTCCGTGTTTAAAACTTATATATATATATATATATATATATATATATATATATATATATATATATATATATATATATATATATATATATATATATATATATATATATATATATCTCTTCTTATATATACAAGGCAATGTGTGTGGATATTTATGTCCTTTTATGCGTTCGCGAACGGCCCATCCGATTGAGATGAAATTTTCTACACGTCCTTCCTTTCATTCCAGCGCTGCCAACTGTCGTATTTTTTTTTTCTTCCTCCTCCTCCCTCCTCCCCCTCCCAAATACGTACGTAAATATATGATGATGATGATGAAAGAATCCCCGAACTCCAAAGACGCTAGGGAAAAGCGAAGAAAATGACGTGACTACACAGAATCGTCACACGGCAATCATCATCATCATCAAGTGCCGTGCCGGCTGGCGTAGGCATTCATGGCTTTCCATAGATCTCGGTCTTTGGTTTTCTGGATCGAATCTGCTGCTGATATTCCTCCATGCCACGGCAATATCAATAACAATTCATCTTTTTATGTGTAAGGAAGTTATCTACAGTCATGTAGAAGGGAAGATCAATCAATGGAAGGACCGAAATCAACAGAACCTAGACGAGTAGGAATTCGGAATGGCGAACTCCTCCGTCCTCCTCTCTTCTCCTCTTCCTCTACCCTCCTCCCTCTACCTCCTCCCCCTCCTACTCCTCCTTCTCCCTCTTCCTCTCCCTTCCTCCTCCATCCTCCTCCCTTGTACTCCTTCCTCCTTCTCCCTCCGCCTCCTCTCTCCTCTTCCCTCCTCCTCCCTCTCCCTCCTCCTCTCTCCTCCTCCTCCTGCCTCCTTCTCCCTCATCCTCCTCCAGACTCCTTCTCCCTTCTCATCCTCCCTCCTCCTCCTCCCTCTACCTCCTCCTCCTCCCTCCTCCTCCCTTCTCATCCTCCCTCTTCCTCCTCCTTCTACCTCCTCTCTCCACCCTCCTCCTCCCTTCTCCTCCTCTTCCTCCTCCCTTTCCTTCCTCCTTCTCCTCCCTCTACCTCCTCCTCCTCCCTCTACCTCCTTCCTCCACCCTCCTCCTCCTCCCTCCTCTTCCTCCCTCCTAATCCTCTTCCACCTCCCTTTCCTTCCTCCCCTCCTCATTCTCCCTCCTCCCTCCTCCTTCTCCCTCCTCCTCCCTCCTCCTCCTCTCTCCTCCTCCCTCCTCCTCCTCTCTCCTCCCTCCTCCTTCTCCCTAATCCTTCTCCCTTCTCCTCCCTCTCTCCTCCCTCCTCCTTCTCCCCCTCCTCCTCCTGCGTTCTCCTCCTCCTACTTCTCCCTCCTTCTCCCTCTTCCTTCTCCCTCCTCCTCCCCTCCTCCCTCTTCCTCCTCCTTCCTCCTCCTCCTCCTTCTCCCTCCTCCTCTCTACTTCTCCTCCTCTCTCCTCCTTCCTCTTCCTCCCTCCTCCTCCCTCTTCCTCCTCCTCCCTCCTCCTCCCTCCTCCTCCTTCTCCTCTTTCCCCCTCCTCCTCCTAATCCCTCCTCCTCCCTCCTATTCCTCTGTACTCCTCCCTCCTCCTCTTCTCTCCGCCTATCTCTTCCTCCCTCCTCCTCCTCCCTCCTCCTCCCTCCTCCACCCTCTTCCTCCTCCTTCCTCCTACTCCTCCTTTTTCTTCTTCTTCTGCGGCTGCTGCCGCTGTTCCATATACCCAAGTTAATTGTTGGGGGAATATCTAAAGATCTTTCAAGTGCTCTTTCTAATGCTTTTTGCAAGTTGGTCTTCGTTTATCTAAGGTTGTTCTAACCGCAACCAATAAATGATTAGACAGACAGACAGAAAGACAGACAGACAGACAGACAGACAGACAGACAGACAGACAGACAGACAGACAGACAGACAGACAGACAGACAGACAGACAGACAGACAGACAGACAGACAGACAGACAGACAGGAACGGGAACTTATATGAATTAAATGAGATGCTCCCCATCAGGGGCTGGGTGAAGCCGGGCCGGGTCAGACAGACAGACAGACAGACAGATAGACAGACAGACAGATAGATAGTCGGGAACGGGAACGGGAGCTTATATGACTACTTATATGAATTAAATGAGATGCTCCACACTAGGAGCCAGGCGATGCCGGGCAGGGTCAGACAGACAGACAGACAGACAGACAGGAACGGGAACGGGAGCTTATATGACTACTTATATGAATTAAATGAGATGCTCCACACTACGAGCCAGGCGATGCCGGGCAGGGTCAGACAGACAGACAGACAGACAGACAGGAACGGGAACGGGAGCTTAAATGACTACTTATATGAATTAAATGAGATGCTCCCCACCAGGGACTGGGCGAAGCCGGGCCGGGTCTGCTAGTATATATATATGACGAGACAAGACTTCTTGTGTAAAGTGAAACAATCTAACGAAATATTTTTGTCCATGTAATTCAGTGGACGAAAGTTTAATTTATTAAAAAGAGAAATCAAATACGGATGTATTATCTACATTTTACAAGAGAATTTACTCACACTAGAGCACTAGAAACCTTTGCCTGACAAAGATCACGTTCTGACAAAAATCACGTAATGTTTGAATGAGACACCTATAATTTCTATTGAAATCAATTTATGAATGCTATCTTTACTCGGCCTTTTGGCTAATATCAAAGTGTAGTATCTGCACTTGATCTTGCCAGGGCCACCAAGAGAGGCAGTCATACGAATGACACACAGGGATGTGGTGGCGTGATGGGGCGGCTCTGGCCCTTGGGTTAACAGCGAGCCCTTATTTAAAAACAACAACAACAAATTATCTAAAACTAGATTTCTTCCAATTTAAACAATTAATAGTATCACTCAATGACCATACATAACAATGACAACAGGTGTCCCATTTTACCAATTAGACTGAAACAGGTATGTGTGTCTTCTAAGAGAGAGAGAGAGAGAGAGAGAGAGAGAGAGAGAGAGAGAGAGGAGAGAGAGAGAGAGAGAGAGAGAGACAGAGGTAAGGAGGGAGGAGAAGCGAAAGGGGGGGCGGGAGAAGGGGAGAAAGAGAGATAGGGAGAGGAGGGAAGAGACTGAGAGAGGGACAGAGAGAGAGGTAGAGAGAGAAAGGAGAGAGAGCTGAGAGAGGGGGAGAGAGAGGGAGAGGGAGGGAGATAGAAAGAGGGAGATAGAGTGAGAGGGAGAAATAGAGATGTAGGGAGAGAGATATATATTAAAAAAGAGAGATAGAGACAGAGAAAGAGAGAGAGAGAGAGAGAGAGAGAGAGAGAGAGAGAGAGAGAGAGAGAGAGAGAGAGAGAGAGAGAGAGAGAGAGAGAGAGAGAGATCAAAAGCCATGAAACAATCAAAAGTGCTGAATATTAAGGATCGTTTTGTCTTTTCAATTTGCTCGCGGCTCCCAACAGGGTCAGAGACGCTTATGAATGTCCCACGTCGTGTCATTCGGGTGACCGCCTCTGCATGTGGCCATAGCAAGATCAAGCGCAAATTCTACACTTAATCTAAGCCAAGTGGCGATATTAAGGATATTATCCCGTTTACAGACCTGACAACAATAGTCTATAATACTCAAGATGGCAGCCCGTACCATAGAAAGCACAACACATTTAATTAAATGTCGAGGGAAAATAGGAAAATGCATTACTAAATTCTCATACCTGTAAAATAGAGCCACTATGTTTATAAACTCTTTTATAATAACTTAAATTTCTAATTCAATTAGTTATGTCGTAAATAACTATAAATAATTTCTATAAAGGTCTGATAAACATTACTACAAATACTAAAGTTATTTAAATAACATAATACATTTATGCTGCTTTGAGTAATATCCCATAAAATAAAACTGTCATAGTGTTCAGTCCCTTGCCACTATTTTAATTACACGTGTTTCTTTTCATGTGGGGTGTTTTTTTTTTTTTTTTTTGCATTTTTTAAAATAACTTTCCTTTTAACTTTCAAGAACTTTTCAAGAAATTATTTTTGTTCACTCTTCCGAATAACGGTCTCAAATTATTTATTGTAAAGATCATCCCTTACAGGGCCTCATTAGGTGATATAATAATAATTTTAAAAAATATTAAACACTACGAACTAAAACAAAGAAACAGAAAATACAATGGAAGACAAGACTAAAGAAAAGACAGTGGAAGACATGGCTATATAAAACAAGACTAGAGAAAAAAAAACAATGAATGTTAAAACTTGAGAAAAGTCACAACTAGAGATAAGACAATGCTAGACTAGACTAGAGGAAAGACAATGCAAGACAAGACTTGCGAAAACAAGACTAGAGAAAAGACAACACAACGCAAGACAAGACATCTAATTTGATGTATATATTTTGCAGATTAAAGTTGTGTTTATATAGCTTCAATACTTTATACTTGTTTTTTGGTTTTTTTTTACCCCCCCCCCCCCCCCCCCCCCCCCCCCCCCCCCCCCCCCCCCCCCCCCCCCCCCCCCCCCCCCCCCCCCCACACCCACACACACCCACCCCACACACAAAACACACCCCCAATCGTGATTGTAACTGACTCAGAAAACATACTGAGGAAGATGATGACAGGCATGCTTCGTGCAGAGTGGCTTGCTTCCCTTCGGATGTCACGGGTGGCAAGTGTCTTAAAGTGCCTGTCCTCTAAATCCCACGGGACCGTACACTTAAAGCAACTCAAATTGAACTCGTCAAGAACAGATCAGAACAACAAAACATGTTCTATCTTACCAACAGGATCATGAATATATGGCAGACTCAAATCGAGCAAGCGAAAGACGTACTTTTATTCCGCCGCAGGACAAAAGATATAACTCTTGTAGAAACGTGAGCTGATCCCTATACGCAGGATCGGCGCTCACTTAAATAACATCTACTTACGAGCTCTGAGTCCAGCTCGCTGCCCTTGAGGCTTAATTATCCAAATCCTCAGTTCAACTGATTAAATAAAAGTCTAGGTATCCGCACCCGGTCTTTCTACTGTTGTGTTGTCTTCACTACATTCCTATCCGGACTCCTAGCTGCTTCATCACGAAATTACCGCCTCCAGGTGTCACCTTCACACGGAGCCTTTTTAGAAACACATCCTTTCGAATCCACAATTCACAGCGTCTCCTGTTGCCGTCCAATGACGTTCTCCACATTCACCTTGGATTCCTCTGTTGACATCCACTTTAGTGTCTGAATGGGAAACTCCGTATATGATTTTCCACCGTCCATTCCGATGACGTCATTATGTCTAAACGCCATGTGGCAGTATGCCCCCCTCCCTTTCAAAATGATGTAATCATTTTTTTTCATCAAGAGAATTAATCTGACACACAGCAGTGCAGACACAATGACTTTTATCCCGACCGCTATGTCGTAAATCTTAATCTCATGAAACGGGTAGGTAGGGGACTATTATTATGATATATGTAGTGGTGTCTATACTTGGAAATGGTGATCGCAATAACATTGACAACCCATAATTAAGTAATAATAACTAACGATCAATGATCAAAATATAACTACACTAACATAGTATTCAACTATTATCACAATTCATTAAATTAACTCTATATACACATACTACATATAATAATTCTATAAAATGTTCATTAAGTTCAACTTGTCATAGCACATTACGTGTTCACCGGTTCTTCTTTAAAATGACATCGTCACAAACCATCCAAGTGAAAACCCGACACAGGAGAAAAGTCATTCAAGTCAAAGTTCTTAAAGTTCTCCATGCCTCATTGGTTCCTCTCCATGTAAATTTTCTTATCATCCTGTCAAAATCATATATTGGCAGAAGTATCTAACCACTTAAACTATCTATTTGCATTAAAAATATGTAATTGTTGATCTGTGTGTGTATTGCCAGTAAATTCGGTGCTATCTAACACATATTTCCAAACACTCTATGAACAAACAACTATAATAAACCTAGGATTGAATAAAATATTTATATTTATAGTTGATTTAGAATATCGGCAAGATTATAATTGATTTGAAGATCCTACAGTTTTGTGAAGAATCATATCTCAAAGATTCAAGATTTCTAAGATAATAAATCAGAAATATAATAAATACTCTTCATATTATTAAGTTCTCTAATAATGATATATTTACGAACAATTATCTGTAGAATAGAGAACCAACATATTTTCACACACTTAAGTGAAGAAAGATAGTGAGAATAATTCTGACAAGTATAACCTTACACTAAGTAATAAGACCCTAATGTGTCTGTAGTGTACTATGTGTTGATATGAACCTAACACTTTCACATTCATCCCATTTTATTTTTCTTTATTGTTTTCTTTTATTCTTCCTTTCATTTATTTTCTTTCTTTCTTTCTTGTTTCGAACCTATAGAATCTATCTTTTGCACGCATGCCAATATTTGTACATGGTAACTTTGTTGATTGGAACAATGTAATTGTTTTCAGTCTTGTGTATCTTCTTTTAACTTGTGAATGGATAATTGTAATGCCGCACGCTACGTATTTCTTTGATTGTGTGTATCTGTTAGTGACATACTGTTTAACTTCAGCGTGTATGTGTGTAATACACCTAATGACTTCTGTATGTACGTTTGTGACACACTTCTTGACTTCTGTGCGTATGTATGTAATACGTTTCTTGCCTTTTGTGTGTATATTTGTGCTATGCTTCTTCACTTCTGTGTGCATGTTTATGATATGCGTTTTTGTTTGTATGAACCCGTTTACACTATGTTTCTCCGCTTGTTGTGCATGTAACTTTTGTGTGTAACAACCAATGCGTGTAAGTTTTATTCTCTTTTTAGAATGTTTCAAAAAGATGTCATTTAAAGACATATAATCACGTTTCATCTGTTTCTGATATGATGAAGAATGTTCGTTTATCTCGTGCATATCCTGGTTTATACAATTCGTTTCTGTTGCGTTATCACACATTTGTGTTAGCTCATTTTCGTTACCAATTGGTCTAACTTGTTTTAATTGTGTGTTTTCTTCTTCTTTATTCGTCGTTTGAGTTTGGGTACTTGTGAGTGTCTCGTCAGGTTTGCGTTCGATGGTTACTTTCTGAACGAAATCTCTGGCGTTTGGTTCTTCCACTATTGTAGCAGATACCTTACCTGTGTAATTATTTTATTTATTTCATACATTTGTCTCATACGCTCCTTCCACATTGTTTCCTTTGCAAGATTCTCCTCTTCAAGTGCGAGTCGCTTTTGCATGATTTCTGTCTCGACGGTTAATTGTCTTGCCTTTAACTCTGCGTCTGCGGTTATCTGTCTTGCTGTTAACTCTTTCCTCATTTCAGCTATCTTTTCCTGTTCCTTCAGAGCCAAATTCTCTTTTTCGGCTGCAATCCTTTCGCGTCTCAAAGTTAATTCTTTTTCTCTAGCTGCTATCTCATTCTGCTTGATAGCCATCTCCAGCGCCAATTTCTTTTGTCGTTCTTGTCGTTCACGCGTAGCTTGAAGTTGCTTTGCCTCCCTTTCATGTGCGGTTTGGGCTCTAAATTCCTGTATGACCCAATTTCTAAGTTCTGCTCCAGCCAATCCATTCTTCTCACCCAACTCCGTGAGATATTGTAGTGTAGACATCTTGTCCTACCTGTATAATAATCTAGCTGAAATATGATAGAAGAGTATGCAAAAATGTAAATATGTTCAATTCAGATATAACAACTGTTGAACAAAATGTGAACTGTAACTCAACAAGCACTGTAAACTTGACCAATAAAGAAATTCAGTAACTTCTTGCTATCTATATATCTGAAGTGTTATTATCTGTAAATAACAGAAAATAATATAAGAAATATATTCAGTATAAAGAATATATAATACTAGACACTCAACAATGACAGAAGACGACTGACGAGTGCCGTAATTAGATATTTTCTTTCATAAAATAGCCCTTTTATAGAAATTACTACTATACTTAATCCAAGACAAAATTTATGTGTTGACACCCACAATATTCAAGTGTCCTTGCTTAATGTAGAAATGCCCTTCTAACAGCCCACACTATCCATTTTTGAATTAATTTACTCATTATTAAATAATAGGCACCTCATTTATCAACAATAACACATTAACCAACAATAACATATACTGGCCTTTTTCAGGTTCTCGTGTCCGTAAATATAATGCTCGATAATTTACATCCTATATGTTAACGACGATATGCCAAGGGAAGGAATTGTATAAGGAAGTAGACCGCTCCTTGCTTGTACGAAAGTACAATGAATTTGTACAAACCCGAACCAACGCGGTTCGTAACCAATTTCTGAGAAACCTGATTGGCTTGGGTGTTTTCGACGATATTTGAGGTATAGCAGCTGAATGCTGTGGGTACTGGAACGCTTAATGTCCACAGTGAAGTAAGTACAGTTGAATGACGTGATCCGACTTCTGGTAAGTAAGGTCCAATGAGTGAACAGGCTGTGTGCCCGTTATCACGATGATAAACGATAGTGTAGTCTTGTTATCGATCCGTGTGACAGTGTTCGTATGTCCTGGCGTCAGCGTATTAGAGTACGTTCGTAAATTCAGTTCATAAATGTCAACGTGAGGAGTTCGTGTTCGGTCCCGATTGACCGCGTTGACTTGCTCGATGGTAGAGAAATCCTCGACAATTTCAACAATAATATGTCATAGTGTACGTGTGCGTGTCGTCCTGACGTGTGATGAAGTGTCCGGTATGTGACTAATGTAATGTCCTCAATGACGTAATAAATATGGGTACACTGACCTGGTTGTCATTATGCGTTGATGTATGTAACGTCCAGTTGTAAATATGTTCATATATGTGCAACGTCCAAATAACGCAACATCTTCCTTGTCAATTATGGTGGAGACGAGTGTCCGTGGTGTACGTGCTATCCATCTTGACACATGACGAAGTGTGCATATAAAATGTCGTAATATGTCGGCAGCAGATATAATGAACGTATGATGTACATGTCCCACAAATGTAGGTAGTTAAATGCTTTGGCGTTCTGAACCAACAAGTCAAAACTTTCTGTCATGTTCACAGAATTAGCGAATGTCTTTCCAACAGCGTAACTATAACTGTGCGTCGGCAGTACACCCCATCATGTGTGTATCAGTCCACCGATAAATCTGATAAAATTGTGACAAATATCTGAGCCTGTAATGAACTTTATAGATTCAGCAAATTGCTCCACATAATGCACCACTTTCGCGCATTTCTAATCGATCATAGATTCTTGAATACAAATTGTCAATCGTTGTGCTATAGTCTAATAGGTTACTGTGGTGTAGAATTGTGGCAGCGCAGTGTTTCTTCAGCTCTTACTGCCTACTCACATCGACATAATTCCTTTCCATATCGACCATGGTGTCGAAGGTTTCGGACATTTCATATCTATGTACTATCTTCCTTTCTTAAGTAGCACTGTAGTCATACCCGTACATTCTTTCAAAACACAATAATGTTCTTAAATATGCTGTGATCTTTCCAAATGTCAGTTGTTATAAATATAATATAGCGCTGTGGCTTGTTTCATATCGTGCAGTTTCGCGCGTCTGGTGCGACTATTATATTTCTACTGCACTTCTTCTATGTAATGTTGTTCTTACGTCCTGATATGGTAATTCTCATTGTACCGTTCTTATAATATATACACTTTCACTTACTGTTGTAAACTTTGTAACGTCTAAGATCTTCAACTTACTTGAAATACTTCCTGATCTTCACCATTTTTGTTACGTGGAGTTTTCGTGCGTTCTTTCATTCTGTGTAGCACGGTGTGAACTGCGCCGCTGGTACGTAATTCCTTTTATGATCAGCTATGGAAACTGGTGGGGAATCTGTGTTGACAAACAAACAGTCCAGAGACGACCCCCACGTGTCTTAAAGTGCCTGTCCTCTAAATCCCACGGGACCGTACACTTAAAGCAACTCAAATTGAACTCGTCAAGAACAGATCAGAACAACAAAACATGTTCTATCTTACCAACAGGATCATGAATATATGGCAGACTCAAATCGAGCAAGCGAAAGACGTACTTTTATTCCGCCGCAGGACAAAAGATATAACTCTTGTAGAAACGTGAGCTGATCCCTATACGCAGGATCGGCGCTCACTTTAAATAACATCTACTTACGAGCTCTGAGTCCAGCTCGCTGCCCTTGAGGCTTAATTATCCAAATCCTCAGTTCAACTGATTAAATAAAAGTCTAGGTATCCGCACCCGGTCTTTCTACTGTTGTGTTGTCTTCACTACATTCCTCTCCGGACTCCTAGCTGCTTCATCACGAAATTACCGCCTCCAGGTGTCACCTTCACACGGAGCCTTTTTAGAAACACATCCTTTCGAATCCACAATTCACAGCGTCTCCCGTTGCCGTCCAATGACGTTCTCCACATTCACCTTGGATTCCTCTGTTGACATCCACTTTAGTGTCTGAATGGGAAACTCCGTATATGATTTTCCACTGTCCATTCCGATGACGTCATTATGTCTAAACGCCATGTGGCAGCAAGCATCGCCTGGATCTTTTCTCCGGGGCATGCCGGTGTGCTAGGGAATGAACAGACGGACAGATTGGCTGGCTCTGCACAACTTGGTGAAGTATTAATGCATGACAAGGCAGACGTGGTTGCGGCCTTGTGGGAGCACGTGTACACCTCGGACGTGTGCAACTTCCGGTCTACTGATGACGACGTAAGGCGTAAAATCCGATACTGGCATTAAGTTGCTCTTCAACATTGACCTTGCTTGCAGAAAGCAATGGCAAGCCACTGGACGTAAAATTGTATAGACAATCAACCTGGGGTTGATGGCAACGTCCTGTAAATAACATGTAATATTGTTACTGATTCATGGTTAGGTAATCTTCTTTGCACGTCCATGTTGTTGTTGTTGTTGTTGTTGTTGTGGTTGCGTTTGACATAATTTCGCTGCACCTATTTAAACGAGAGCTGCGATATCTGCACATTTTAAAGTAAAGTACCTCCTGCTGCCCGCTAGCCTATGGGTCACCCTTTGGCAAGGTAGAGTACCCGATGAGCCGACCTAGCAGGGTAGCATGAAACGTCCACACTTATAGGCAATTCATGTGATGATGATGGACATGAAATCACTTAATAGTTGGTGCACTGAGCTGGAGAACAACCGACAGGTAGTTGTTGGTTGTAGTCTCAAGTTGGCTACACTAGGCAGAGGATGTCTGTGAAGGGTGAATACTACTAACCCCGACCTGTATGTTCCAGGCCAAGAAGGAAAGCAATGACTAACGAACGTATTTAAATCAAATCAAATCAAATCAACTTTATTAGGGTCACAAATTGGGCGCGCAGGCCCGTCTTACATTCGGCCCTTAGAATCACTCGTCTTTCGTTCATCAAGAGCATTATACATTTACATAGGAAGAAAAATAAACATTGTGAAATGAATGTTGTAAACATAAACAAGGCAAATTACCATGTTATGAGGCCATCTACCACCTACCCATACATCACCCCACCCACCCCCACACACCTCCACCTACCCACACACACGCACACCAAGGGACACATACATACCCCACCAACCGACCCATCCCCCTCCCGCACATCCCCCACCCACACACACTGCCCTCACCTGTTCCCCCAACCAAAACACACTCGCCACCCACAAACATTCCCCCACCAAACCACACATCCCACGTCTACCCACATACACATCCTATCCCACACATCCTCTCCCCACCCACACCTCAAACCACCCATCCCCCAGCCACATCTCCATCGACCACATATTCCCCACCCACGCATACAATCCCCCACCAACCCACACATCGCACATCCACTCACACATCCCCAAACCATACACACACATCCCCACCAACTGACATCTCCCCCCCCCCCTACACACACACATACACATCTCCCTAACCACCCATACATCCCCAATCAACTCACACACACCCCACCACCCACACATACATCCTCCACCCACCCACACATGCCTTAACCCAATCCCCCACCACACAATCCCCCACCCGCACATCACATAATCCCCTACCACGCAATATTCCCAACCCACGCACCGCACACACACATATCCCTCACCAACACATCCCACACCCACATACCACCACACATCCTCATCTACACACCACACACATATCCCCCACCCACATACCACACAATATTCCCACCCACACCCACACAGATACCCTTACCCATCCACCCCAGATACCCCTACCCACACACCACAAAAATCCCCCACCCACACACACATACCTGCACCCACACAATATCCCCAACCAACACAAAACACACCTCTCCCCACCCACACACGTATTCCCTACCCGCGCACAAACACACACTCACTCACGCACACATCCTCCACTACGCACCCACACCCACCCACTCCAACCAAACATCTCTCGATCACAATACCCCTACCCACACACATCCTCCACCCATTCACGCATCCCACCCCGACACATACACATCCCTCGCCCACCTACACATCCCTAAGCCACTCACACACCCCCACCCACACATTCCCCATCCACGCACACATCTCCCACCCACACACCCTCACATACTTCCCCCAACCACCACACATCCCCTACTCACCCCCACATATACCCCACCCATACACACATTCCCCGCACCCATCACACACATCCCCCACACCACACACTATCCCCACCCACACACATATCCTCACCCATACCACCACAAACATACCACCCACCCACACACCATGCACACATCCCCCACCAACAAACCGCACACATATCTCAAACACACACACACCATACACTTCTGCCCACCTGCCCTTGCATCCACAATCCACCCAACACAATCCCCTACCCACACAACCCCGCTACCCACACATACTTCCTCAAACCATCCACAATCTAAACCCACATAAACTCACATTCCCCGCACCCGTCCCATATACATATCCTCCACCCATACACACATCCCCACACCCATTCCCACACCCCTACTTTCACCCCCACACATCCATCCACACATCCCACCAACACCAACAAATATCACTACCCACCAAAATCTACACACCCTAACCCATCCAAACGCATATCCCCACCCACACATTCCCCCACCCACACATATCCCCACACTCACACACATCCTCCACACATACTCACACCTCCTTACATCGAGACACATACAAAATGTCTCACGTTAGCATTGAAACTAGTATGAACAAACTCCCACACTTTACTCACACACACACACACACAAACACACTGACAATTGTCATGAGCAGTCTCATAAAAATGTTAAACATGGTGAAAAATGTGTACATAAAAAGTATGTGACGTAAAAATAGTGATGCTCCCACACACAGAGATACACACAGAGAAGGCACACACACACACACACACACACACACACACACTCACACACTCACACACATACACACACACTCACACACACACACATACACACACATTCACTCTCACGCGCATTCATTCTGTCTCTCATTCCCACTCACTGACTCTCTCACTCAAACTACAGAAATGAGCATGAGTTTATATTATGCATGATAAAATCAAATGGTATTTAACTGATAATATGACAGATGAGAATACACAAACATATGGATTCGCGTGTTACATAACATGCGTGTTACATGACATGCATCTGCTCAGCTCTCCCTTCTCTCTCTCTCTCTCTCTCTCTCTCTGTATTCTTTCATATACACACACTCCCACGCATGCGCGCGCGCGCACGCACACACACACACTAACACATCAACTCTCCCACTGTCTCACTCTCTCACCAAGAGAGATCATTGGACCATAGGCTTTCTTTATCCCTTCATACATGCTTCTGTTGTTTCCCTTATCACTTGTGATTTGAATGGACTCGCATAACTTGATCCAATAGTCATTCGCACACTGCCTGGCAGCCTGTTGGACATCCTTCCTTGCTTGCTTCAGCTCACTCAGAGTGTTACGTGTTGGTCTTTCCTTGTTTCTTAAGAGAGCTAACTTCTTTTTATCAATCAAGGGCTGCAGTATCTGGCTGTTTGCCGCAAACCAATCCTGCCTCTTATGATCCACAGTGCCGTAAACCCCTACCGCTGTTTTATAAATAGTTTCCTTTAGTTTACTCCATTTATCATTTACTATACAATTTTCTGATGTATCATTGAAAGCGTCTTCAAGTTGCTGTTGAAATTCAAAGCACTTTCCAGGATCGTGAGTGTTAGTAATATTAATCATGGGGCTAGACTTGTGTTTAGCTGTGTACATTCTCTTTGGTCTCAGTCACACAATCCTTCACACACACACTCACTCTCTCAATCACACTCTCTCACACATACACATACGCATGAACGCATGCACGCACGCACACACTCCCTGACTCACTCTCACACATACACGTACGAATGCATGCACTGACACATTTCCCCACGATTTCTCGCTCAATCACTCTCTCCACACACGCATGCACGTGCACACACACACATTCACTCTCTCACTCTCTCTGACACCCACTTTCTCTCTCTCTCTCTCTCTCTCTCTCTCCTCTCTCTCTCTCTCTCTCTCTCTCTCTCTCTCTCTCACACACACACACACACGCACACACACATATCATGAACAATTATAGTTAAACAATTATAATGAACAATGATAATGAACAATTATACCAGTGAATGAATTATGGTGGCATATAGTCGGTATGGATTAAGTATTGAAAGAGTTTTCGGTTAAATGTGTAGGGACTCATTGGAGTTTTCAGATCTGGAGGCAGATAATTCCATAAGTGAGCACCAGAATAGGCGAAACATGTTTTGTATAGGTCCAATCTAGGCTTTGAGACATGTAACAAGTTTAGGCGCTTGCTGTTCATTGCATTAGATTGAATCAGCGGCAGAAGATACTCTGGGGTATTTTGAGATATAATTTTGTTCACTAATTTGGCTGTGTTGAAAAGGAAGCACTTTTGAAGTGGTAGAAGTCTTAGATGACTACAAATTTTTACTTTCAACGTGCTTTATGCCAGAAACCAGACGTATAGCGCGGTTGTGTAGAGAACATAGTCGTTTTAAATTAGATTTAGGGCAACCATCCCAAACTGTGGAACAGTAATCGAGATGTGATTGGATATAGCATGTATAGAATATATGGCTGTCAATTAAAAGACCTAGTGTTTTATGTTCATTCACATTAACTTTAGGTAACGTACCCATGCGGAGTTCGAGCGGTGATCCAGTTATGGCTAGTGTCTGTAGTTTTTGTCTGGTCGTTATTAGCATGGATTTGGTTTTGTCGATGTTAATTTTTATGCGGTTTTCATTGCTCCATCTAGTAAGATTATCAAGTTCCTTTTGTAAAGAATTCTCTAATTCACTACGGTTTTCTTGACTAGTATATATAGTACAGTCGTCTGCGAATAGATCACAAGTTGTATTGATATATAAAGGAAGATCATTATTATAAACTGCAAAAAGCAGCGGACCTAGTATTGAGCCCTGAGGCACACCAATATTAAGCTGTGTGGGTCTTGACAGACAGTTGTTGAAGGACACGACTTGTTGTCTGTCGGATAGAAATGACGTAATTATGTTCACCTGTTGGTGCTTGTCTTCATTTGTTTTAGTTTTCTAATTAAAATATCGTGATCTACCATATTAAAAGCTTTTTTAAAGTCTACAAACACCGCTCCACAAATTCTACCGTTGTTGATGTCTAAGTGCCAGTTATCGGTCATTTTTGTTACAGCACTATTGCAAGAATATTTAGGTCGAAAACCCAGATTGACTGTTAATTATTAGATCGTTGTTAATTAAATGATGTACGTTATTTTATGAATGTGGTTTTATAGTGGTTTTGATAGCGACGATAGTAAGGAAATAGGTCTATAATTACCCAAAACGCAATTATCGATTGAGCCATTTTTAATTAGCGGAAACACTTTAGCAATTTTAAATGCAGATGGAAAGTAGTTTTTGGCCAGGCACTGGTTATATATTAACGTTAAGGACTCACTAATGACTGGTGCAGCACAACGAAGAATTCTATTACTGATACCACCTAGGTCGTGTGAGTTTGTTGATTTGAGGTTTAAGAGATATTTATAAACGTCTGCAACAGACATTAAAGGAATCTCAGCGGGAATATTTCTGGTGCACTTCTCCTCACAGAATGATGCCAGTGAAATTAAATTACACGATGAGTCTGGTATTGAAGACTTTAGATTCTCTATTTCTGATTGAAAGAACCAACTGAATTCATCGCATGTTATAGAATTTGGTATTGCTGATTCTGTAGGGCGCTTCTTATTGGTTAGCAAGTTAATAGCCTTCCATATATTTGTACTGTTTGAATTATATACAATCAAATTTTTAAAATGATCTTTTTTCATAAGTCTAGCACGCTGTGAATCGATAACTCACAGAATATCACATGACCCCTGACCCAGATATCATTAATACTCGCTGTTACACTACAGCAGTTCTTATCGCTGTTATCGTTATCATCGCTGTTATCTTTAATATTCGGTGTTGTTGCTACAGTCGCTGTTGTGGTTACTATCGTTGTTGTCGAAACCATCGGTGTTACTTTCGCTACAGTCGATGTTGTCGTTACCATCGGTTTATTATCGCTAGTCGTTGTTGTCGTTACCATCGATCATATAACTACAGTCGTTGTTGTCGTTACCATCGGTTTATTATCGCTACAGTCGTTGTTGTCGTTACCTCGATGTTGTCGCTACCATCGGTCTTATCGCTACAGTCGCTGTTGTCGCTATCAAAGTGTTATTATCGATACAGTCGTTGTTGTCGCCACCTTTGGTCTTATCGCTACATTTGTTGTTGTTCTTACTATCTGTGTTATCCCTGTTATCGTTAACATTGTTGTTATCGCAGTCATTGTTTATCCACGCTGATTACATTGTTTATGTAATAATGAGCAACATCAGCTCATCACCATCATGCGTCATGCCGGTAAGCGTTGGCGGCCATGTTTTGCCATCCCACTCGATCACCAGAATCGTGGATCAGCTCAGTGTTCTTGTCTCGACCATACCACATGGCCAAGCCATCCAGGTATTTACTTCTCTGCCATCCCCTTGTTCTCTTACCCTCGATCTTGCCAGTTGTCACCAAGTTCTCCAATTTATTTCTTCTCATAACGTGACCAAAATATTATGACTGTCTACGTCTAATTTCTCTAATCAGTTTTCGGTTGTCATGTGTTTCTTGTAGGATTTGGTCATTGGTTTTTCTGTCTGTCTATGGCATTTTTGCATTCTCCTCAGAAACCACATTTCCACATCCTTCAGATATTTTTCAGCCTGTTTGCTCATTGTCCACGGTTCACATTCATACAAAAGCACAGGTTCTATGTAACACCTCAACACTCTTGTTCTCGTTGCAAATGACATATTTTTATTGGTCAGTATTGCAAAAGGCTGCCTTCGCCATGGCGATTCTTGTTCTAATCTCTTCAAGGCATCTCCCATCAGATGTTATGACTGTTCCGAAATAATATATGTCTGCTTCTCTTCAACCTCATCTACCAAGTGCACCCATGGCTTCACGTAACTCTGATCGGGAGACTAAACGGGTACTCCAACTTGCCCAAGGGTGTCCCGTAGGCTAGCGAAGGGAAGGAAGCACCTTACTTCTCCTATGATAGGGAATACCCCTACCCCGTTACCCCGACATCAGCTGCGTGTCTTTGAATGCTGCTGCTGTAGCGAAAAAGAAAGAACATGTCAAAATCGTGGGTGTTAACGTGTTGGATCTCTAGGGGATCTGGTCTCGGGCTCAAACAGGCAACACTAACTCCGTTACATATAATATAGCAACATTTATTGCAATTAGGTATACAGTGCGTTGGCGCAGTGGGTTTAACAAGCCCGCACTAATGAGTTAATGAGTTGCATATCACAGAGGTTTAACATCACACATGATTATAACAAACATTCTAAGCAAACTATCTAGCATATGTCTATGACCCTAAATACACATGGGTCTGAACTATTAAGTCTCTCTAAGGCAGGCCCTGTTGCCTCGCCGATGTCCCGTCTGTCTCTGCCCCTTCACACGTGTCGCAATACGACACGGGTGGTAACTCTGTCCGAGTTCCTCGTGGACCCCGCACTAGGCGGGCCACATCAGTGTCCACGGGACAGTGGACTCACTGACCAGTCCTTCGAGAAGGCTATGGATTACTCTGGCCTTCGAGGGTCTTACTTCTTTCCCTTGGGCGGGAGTTGTAGCCCTTCGCTAGTGTCTATTAACTTATGTTAGTTTACCGTATAATGTGAGGCTGTGACAGGAGTCCCCCTCTCCCCTGATTTGATGGGTTGTTATAAGGTAATTAGTTCTGTACTAATTCTGTCACAGAATCACATAAAGTCGGTGTTTGTAGTTTGGTGGACAGTAACTTGGTAAACTACATACTGGCATCAACACTCATGTATTCTCCCATGCACCACTTCTCTGATTTGCTGAAGAGGTCTCTCTCTCCTGTGTCCTTAAAATGCTTATCTGACCGAAGTTACGTGACGTTTACTAGTTGTTTCTACAACCCGTCCTTCTCAAAGTATCCTACTGATACCAAGATAATTAACCTCTGTATTAGAGAGGATTAACAAGACAAAAGTCTTGGCTAATTAAGTACACCTTCAAATCTTGTTCTGTGTGTGCATTTCAATACACTTTTACTCTCGTATGTTGTATAATGCTGAATATGTAGTTACGTTGTTATTTTATCCCATCTGACTACATGTGTCCCTGTTGGCTTGTTAGTGTGTTGACTAATAAGTTGCTGCTTCTAATAAAGTGACTGTATTTTAATTGATAGTGTTCAGTTTTGAGTTTTGTGTAACGTGTGTGCTGAATGTGTGGCTTATCTCCAAGCGTCACGAGTTGGGATATCCTTAATCATGAATTACAAAAATGTGTGTAATACATGATCAGGAATTCCAAGCAGTGGTGCTAAGATGTAGTATCCTAAATACTAAACATGCATCAACAATTTAGACAAGTAATACAATTTACATGAAAGACACAGACAAATTAAAATAAATACGTTTTGCGTACAATTTGTCCGCTCAGTATATCGTTCTCTCATTTAATTCATTCACCCTGTCATTCACACATCTTTCATTCCAAATAGTATTTGGTTAAAATATATAAGTAAAGTTGAGGTAAGTGTTATATCCCTTAGAAAAAACGGAATAGGCGATATGTTCCCTTTAAGATAATACGTACTTTTTGTACGATGACTCAAAAATGGTTTATAATTTACATAGAGAAAATTGCATAGGAAGATAATTTCGCCTATGAATGTAAATACCTGTCATATTATGGTAGAAAATGTACAAATTACAGGTTGACATATTTTATATACATAATTCAATACAAATATAATACATATTCAATACTAAATTAATTAATTAACTAAGTAACTAAATCCAACGATGATGTGCGCGTCGTCCTCCTGTTGTTAGCGTGTCGTGCCATGAATGTTAACAGTTAGTATGGCTGTCTCTTGAGTGTTGTAATTGACGTCGTTCTGTTTCGGCTGTTTGCAAAGTCTCTTAGCAACAGCAGGTATGGAATGTTCTCAATGTCGAGTATAAAGTGTTCTTAATGCTTCCATGATCACTGTCAGTTTACTGGTTGGAATCATTTCACAGATAATGTATCTCGCTCGGATTGTTCCTAGAGCTTTGGTAATTGGTAGTATAGTTATCAAAAGTTTCACGCACGTGGGTGTCATACGTAACCTATTCACTGGGGTGTTATTACTTTTAAATGAAAGTTCTCTAGCAGGTGTAGAGTTACACTGTTCTATGCCACAGAATAAAATATCACAGTTTCTGGTATGGCGAATGGTCAATGTGCCAAATGTTATTCTGCTGGCGCATTCGTTTGCCGCGATAAAATATCAGCTATAATGTTGTCAGTGCCTCTGATATGGCGGATTTCGAAATCGAAATCTTGGAGAAGAAGACACCATCTTTGTAAACGATGGTTTTTCGGAACACCTTGCTTAAGCACCAACAATGGCGAATTATCGGTGAGTACAACAAAATGGCACCCTAAGAGGAACTTAGATAATCTGAGCATACAAAATATTAGACTTAATGCCTCCAATTCCACCGTAGAATAATGGATCTCTGCCTTCTTCAGTTTACGTCTTACGTAGAGAATTGGGTGTCTCACTCCTAGCACTTCTTGCATTAAACATCCTCCAATTGCGATAGCACTCGAATCTGTGGTCAAAATAAGGGTAAATCTATCTTTGGTAATCGTAATACTTGTGGATTAGAAAAAATGCATTTCAATCTGCATATTGCATCCTCTAAGCGGGTACTTTTACAAAATTTTTCTGGATGATCTTTTGTCAACATATTAGGAAAAAACTGATGTAAGTTCTGCCCAGTTTGGTATAAACTTAGCATAATAGTTTATAAGACCTAATAAACTTCTAATTTGTTTCTTTGTAGTAGGAACTTCTAGATTGAGAATTTTCGAAACAATTTTATCATCTGTCAACAGTTTGCCTTCAGAAATTCTATGACCAAGGAAGTCTATTTGTTTATAGCCTATTTCAACCTTGGAAGGTTTGATAGTAAGTCCAAAAAGAAAGATTTGGTTGAAGACTTGTTGGAGTGTAAGTAAGTGAGAAGTCATATTAGAAGAATGAATGCATATATCATCAATATATGCCTGCACGTCCTTGATGGCGTGCAATAACAACCTAGTTAATCTAACAAATGTGGCGGGAGCGTTCTTGAGACCAAATGGAAGATATCTCCATTCGTACAAACCAAGAGGTGTTGCGAATGCTGTTATATGTCTGGAAGAAGGGTGTAGTGGTACTTGCCAATAACCTTTCACTAAATCAACCTTCGAAAATAAGGATGATTGAGACATATTAAAAATGAGGTCTTCACAGCTGTTCATTGGCTCCACATCTGTTGTGGTTATTGTATTTAACTTTCTATAGTCTATGCACAAACGAATCGTTTGGTCCTTCTTTTTCACCAGGACAATCGGTGAAGAATATTGAGACATAGATTTCTGAATTATTCTATTTTTCTCTAAATCCAAAATTTCTTTGTCTAAATTTGCTCTATAATGTAGAGGAATAGAATATGGTCTACATTTGACCGGTGTCAGATCTGTCAACACAATTGAATGTGTTATTTTGTCAATCCGTCCAGGTTTGTTAGAGAAGATAGATTTATAATCGTTAAGGAGGGACAAAATGTCTTGTCGCTGCTGTTGTGTCAAAGTATCAGAGATTTGTATGTCCTTTATACTACCGTCATCATTCATAATCGGTACTGGAATTTCAGTATTGTCTACGTCTGTCTGATTTATTACAGATGCTACTGTTTGTAAATTGTCCTCAATGTCATTGTCGTCGTCGTCGAGATTAATCGTTGTCAATATGTCGTCAAATTGGTCGTCGTTGTCGTTATTCCATATTGTCGGTAATGTAAATATGTCTTCGTCGTCTTTGTCGTCGTAAGAGTGTGTCGTTAACGATGCTTCGTTTGTCGAGGTGTCATTCAGTTGGGTAATTGTCGTTTCGTTTCTGTCATCAGTTAGCTGCGTCTGCTTACTCGTGTCACTGTCCTCTCTAGCATAGTAGGGTTTTAACATATTTACATGGAATATTTTCAACTTTCCATTCAAAGAAATTTCGTAATCAACTTCCAAAATTCTTCTAACAATTTTAAACGGTCCCTGCCAAGAGGTTTATAGTAAATCTCTCTTGTCAGGTAGCAATAGTAAAATATCCTGATCTGGTGTTAATACAATTGTTTTTGCACCTTTATTGGCTTACTGCCTGCACCTAAAACCTTTCTCCTGTAATGATGTTCTGGCCAGTATACAGGAACGTATGATTTTGTCTCTGGTGTCAGTGACTAAATCATAGGTGGAAATTGGTAGTTGGATATTTACAGGTTGTGATATGATATCTTTGTAAATAGTGAGAGGTCCTCTTGGGTTTGCTCCATATATCAATTCGAAAGGAGAGAACCCGGTGCTTGATTGTGGGACTTCTCTATATGCGAACAGCACCGTTGGGATAAGTATATCCCAATCGGCTGGATTTTCAGCTGTCACTTTGGATAGCATATGTTTCAGGTCCCCATTTAGTTTCTCGCAGATACCATTTGCGGCCGGTCGATAGGGACTGGTGAAACATTGCTGTATGCCTAGTAACTTAGTTACCGATTGAGTGGCATTCGATATGAACTGGGTTCCCCTATCTGAAATTATTTTCTTCGGGAAGCCAAAACGGGAGAATATATTTAACAATACGTCCGTCACATCCTTAGAGGAGATAGATTTTAATGGAATCATTTCTGGCCATCTCGTACATAGATCAATCAGAGTAAAAATATATCTATTCCCTTTGCTTGAGATGTGATTTAACGGACCCACTAGATCAACTGCCACAATCTGAAATGGCCTCGAGGCAGTTGTGGTTGATTGAATTTCTCCCGTAGGTTTTTTTCCCTTTTTAACCAGTTTCTGACATATATCACATGATCTACAATAGGTTTTTATGTCTTGGCAAAATTTCGGCCAATAAAATTGGGTCAGGACCCTAGCTCTAGTCTTTTCGTAACCCATATGACCTCCGAAAGGTGAATCATGGGCTATCTTTAGTACTTTCTCACGATGTGCTTGAGGTAAAACTACTTGCTGTATCGTGGTCTGATCTCTGGTGTATAATCTAGTCAGCACATTGTTCTTTAATCTAAATGTCCACGACGCATTTTTAGTTAATTGTGGTTTAAGTCCTACTAACCTAACATACTGTGAAAGTGTAGGATCTGCTTTCTGTTCTTCTCCAAAATTAGTGATGGTAGTGTTTGGTGATACAATTTCTAGTGATTCCTGCAGTTGGTCGGTGTGGGTTTTGTGTGTTGTCTGTCGTGTTATTGCATTCGTGTGTTGTGTGTGTTGTTGCACATCTACAGGCTTGGTGATTTGTGGATCGCTGGCATCCTCAGTTCGAGGTTTTAAGTTGGTCGTATCACTGACAGATTCAACCGCCCCTGCATTATGCACCTCGGTGAATTCTTTCTGAATTACTTCATTGGTTGTCTCCCTTGTGCTTTTGGCAGTTTGAGACACGCACGAGTGGTGTTTCTCTTTAGAATCGCTGTCTGGGTTCTGGATACCGTTTTTCTGCTCCCAATCTCTGATTTCCTTTTCAGAGCAAGATCGTATGTTGGGCAAATTCCCCAGTATAATTTCAGCGACAGGATTTTCTAGTACTGCACACAATACTAGTCCTGATATGAACGGTGTTCGAATTTCGACAAGAGCAAGGGGGTATTTTTCGATGGTGCCTGAGAATGTGCGACAAGTTACGTATTTGTGTGTGTAGTCTTTGTCGTTGATTAATGTTTTCTTAATTCCACAGAGCGTTGCGCCGGAATCGCGAATTAATGTGCACTTTTTGTTATTTACAAACCCTGTTGAGAAATTTAGCTTGCCTGTAGATGATAAGGCAGCATTGGCCATTTCATTAGAAATAGGGATCGTGTGGCCGCATAGCAATGTTGTGTCAAGTTGGAATTTCGTACAGGTGTTACATTAATTGTCTGTAATGGTGTCAATGATTTGCACTGCATTTCCTAGCTCACTCAACCTTTCATTCTGATTGTCACACTCATTCAGTTGTTCAAGATCTTCATCTGAGGAAGTTTCAACTAGTGCAGCATTGGCCTGTTTCATTATCTTTCGCCCTTCACAAAAACGAGAATAGTGCCCAAAGCTGTTGCAAAAATAGCATTTGACCGCTCTCTGATACGCATTTCTCTTGTTCTTTTGCTTCTCCACGATCATTTGGAGATGATGTGGATAATTGGGTGATTTATCGCACATCGAGTACTCTTCGTGTGTCAAATGACAATACTGACACTTAACTGGCTTCCTGACATCCGAGCGTGGTTTAAACTTGTTTTCAGTTGGTTTCCAGTATCTAGTGTTTACAACTGCTGCTGTTTCGTTTTGACTTAGGTTTAATTGGAAAATATCTCTATTCGCTGTGAAAAATGCGTTCCCCTTTGTCTCTACATCTTGGATACTTTTACAGTCCATTTGTTTCAAAAACTTAGCAAACGGTGTTGGGATTGTACTAACTATTTTGTCAATAATAATGAGTTCTTTTAGTTTGTCATGGTTGTTGTTAGTTTTAGCTGAGTTAATCCACTTTGTGCAAACATCCTGAACTGTAGACACGTAGTCTATGAAGGTTTGGTTAGGTTGTGGGGATAATTTGGCGAACTGTTGTTGGTAACCTGCTGTATCTAATGAGAAATGTTGGAGAATGCGTTGCTTTAAATAATCATAATCTTTTCTCATCTCCTTTGGAACTGTCTCTATTACTTTTAATGGTTCCAGAGCTAAGTTTCTCATTAAAATAAATGACCAATCTGATTTTACGATCTTATAGTAGGACATTAGACACTCAAAATTTTCCAGGTATGCACTGATAGAGTCTCCTGAGCAAAATGCTTTGACGAGGCCTTTATACTTGTTATATTTTTGTTCCTCCTCCTTGCTTCTCAGTTTATTTACAGATATTTCTACGTTGGAATCGATTTCCATTTGCTTTAGTCTTATTTATGTATCGGCATTCAATTGGGCTAGTTTGGCTGCCGCCTCAAGCTCCATTTGTTTCTCTTGAGCCTGCAGTTGCATCTGCATCTTTTTCTCTTCTGCCTCAATTTGCATCTTCTTTTCTTCTCGTTCTGATTGCATCTTTTTCTCTTCTGCCTCAATTTGCAGTTGTATCTTCTTCTCTTCTCTTTCTGATTGCATCTTTTTCTCTTCTCTTTCTATCGCTCTTTCTTCTCGGGCAATGTTCTCTGAGTGTGTCTTCTGTGCCCATTCCGACAGTTTCTCCTCTTTATAACCTAATGTTTTACCTAACTCCATACATTTCTCTAAGGTAGACATCTTGTCTTTTACTTGTTGGTAATTTTACTGAAGTTAAATCCCTTAGAAAATTGTTGGGGAGTAGAAAATTTAATTATCTCCCTTAATGTTTACATGGGCAAATACAAATGCAAAGTTATGTTGGTTACAAGGTCATGAATATACATACAAATCAATGCAAAACAAACATGTTACATGGATGGATGGTGATAAGTACCGCTTAGGGTTGCAATGGGCATGATATGAAACTTATCTTATATTCCCAGAACTTGCGAATGTTGACTTGTACTCTCGCCACTGTTGGATAGGTTACATAGGTTACATACACCACAATTCGCGGAACAATCTGCTCGTAGAATGAGAAAACATTAGTAACAGTCAAATGTCACAGTCATGTCAAATTTTATAGTATTAACATCATTGAGATATTATCTGCAGAGGGACTAATACTAACGAGTTCATTACTAGATAGCTGCAGAAATCAATTTGATATCATTTATTTAATTTTTTACTTGGCAATCAATAGCCGTCTGAACGTAAAGCTTGTGCCAAAACCGGAGATTAGCCCCCAAAAAGCCTGTCAACGTGTTGGATCTCTAGGGGATCTGGTCTCGGGCTCAAACAGGCAACACTAACTCCGTTACATATAATATAGCAACATTTATTGCAATTAGGTATACAGTGCGTTGGCGCAGTGGGTTTAACAAGCCCGCACTAATGAGTTAATGAGTTGCATATCACAGAGGTTTAACATCACACATGATTATAACAAACATTCTAAGCAAACTATCTAGCATATGTCTATGACCCTAAATACACATGGGTCTGAACTATTAAGTCTCTCTAAGGCAGGCCCTGTTGCCTCGCCGATGTCCCGTCTGTCTCTGCCCCTTCACACGTGTCGCAATACGACACGGGTGGTAATTCTGTCCGAGTTCCTCGTGGACCCCGCACTAGGCGGGCCACATCAGTGTCCACGGGACAGTGGACTCACTGACCAGTCCTTCGAGAAGGCTCTGGATTACTCTGGCCTTCGAGGGTCTTACTTCTTTCCCTTGGGCGGGAGTTGTAGCCCTTCGCTAGTGTCTATTAACTTATGTTAGTTTACCGTATAATGTGAGGCTGTGACAGTGGGGAAAACTGCTCGTTTTTTGTATTACTTTTTAAAATAAAAACAACACAAGAATTGTGATGTGTCTATGTGTGTGGTTTTGTTTAAACATGATAGTATAATGAAACTAATAATAATAATAATCATAATAATAATAATAATAATAATAATCCCATTGGCACCTTTCCGTCTTGACAGACGATAGTTTGGTACATTGTGCTTCAAAAAAGCTTAATAACTACGATCCATGGCGGTGGCGAGTGTGGCTGGTAAGGCCAATTCTTGCTGCAAATGTTTGCCCACAGTAGGTGCATGTGAAAACATGGTCACTTCCACCATTTTGCACCATCTTACGTCTCTCACGCTCTGTGTGTGCTTTATCTGCAATCATGTTCTCCTTTGTCTTTATTCTGATAATTGCCCTCCATGCATCACGTTCAGCGGCGACGTGCTCCCAATGTGCATTATCAATGCCTGTATCAATCATGTCCCGCTTACACACATCTTTGTATCGTAGTAGAGGCCGACCCTGAGATCTCATACCCGTCTGTAATTCACCAAAAAAGATGTCCTTTCGGTATTCTACCATCATCCATCCTCCTAACGTGTCCTATCCATCTAAGTCTACGAAGACTGAGCATGGAATACACCGTCACACAACCTGATCTTTCCAATACTTCAGTATTTGTGATTTTGTCTTGCCACTTAATACCAAGTATTCTTCGCAGACACCGCATATGGAAGTTGTTTAAACGTTTCTCTTGGCGTGAGTAAGTTGTCCAGGTTTCACTGCCATAAAGAAGAGTACTAAGGACACAGGCTTGGTAGACGAGGACTTTTGTTTTGGCAGAAAGCTTCCTGTTCTCCCAGACTCTTTTTGTTAACATGTTCATTGTTGTTGCTGCCTTGCCAATCCTGATGTTGATTTCCTGATCGAGGGATAATTTGCTATTTACCTCTGATCCTAGATATGTAAAATGGTCTACTATCTCCAGTTCGGCGTCGTCAATAAAGATTGATGGTACATCATGTGCACCTTGTGACATAATCTGTGTCTTCTTTTTGTTAATTGTTAAACCAAATTCAGAACAAGCATTGGAGAATGATGATAGTAGATGTTGTAATTCTTCCTCAGAGTGGGTCGTAATCGCAGCATCATCCGCAAAAAGCAACTCTCTGATTAGTACCCTGCTAATTTTGGTCTTGGCCTTCAATCTCTGAGCATTATAGAGGCCACCATCTGAGCGTGAGTGAATGTATATACCGTCATCCTGATCACGAAAGGCATATTTCAGTAGAAGTGAAAAGTATATCCCAAAGAGGGTGGGGGTTAGTACACAACCTTGCTTAACTCCACTCTTGATTTCAAACTCTTCTGAAGTTGAGCCATCAAACTTTATTATACCCTTCATGCCTGTGTGGAACGATTCCAAAATGGACAGAAGAGTTGGTGGGCTGCCAATCTTCTTTAGTGCTTTGAACAGGCCCCCACGACTGACCAAATCGAATGCCTTTGTGAGGTCGATGAAGACAATAAACAGTGGCTGATTTTGTTCCCGGCATTTTTCTTGCATCTGTCGCAATGAGAATATCATATCAATGGTAGACCGGTTCTGACGGAAGCCGCACTGTGATTCGGGGTAGACTTGATCTCCCAGGACTTGAAGTCTGTGCAGGACAATTCTGGCAAATACTTTCCCAAGAATACACAGGTGTGAGATACCCCTATAGTTGTTACAGTCGCTCCGATCTCCCTTGTTCTTGTACAGCGTTATGATGTTTGAGTCTTTGAAATCCTATGGGACTTGTCATTCTCGCCAGCATAGCTCTATTAGCTGGTGGATCTGTAGAGCGAGTGTGTCTTGCCCACTCCTGATCACCTCTATTGGAATCCCACCCTTACCTGGAGCCTTGCCAGATGCAAGCTCATTTAGAGCACACTTAACTTCTGTTATAGTGGGAAGTGTGTCCAGGTGGTCAAGAGTTGTCAGGGCCTCTATGGCGTTGAGGGCATCATCCGCTAGCTTGGTCTCACTTGAGTAAAGCTCTAAATAGTGCTCGACCCATCTATCCATCTGCTGTTTCTTATCAGTGATGATTTCTCCAGTCAAGGTTTTCAGCGGTGCACTTCTTTTGATGATTGGACCATAGGCTTTCTTTATCCCTTCATACATGCTTCTGGTGTTTCCCTTATCACTTGTGATTTGAATGGACTCACATAACTTGATCCAATAGTCATTCGTTTCTGATGTATCATTGAAAGCGTCTTCAAGTTGCTGTTGAGATTCAAAGCACTTTCCAGGATCGTGAGTGTTAGTAATATTAATCCTGGGGCTAGACTTGTGTTTAGCTGTGTAGATTCTCTTTGGTCTCAGTCTAACCCTTGCAACAACCAAAGAATGATCTGTATCACAGTCAGCACTGTGGTAACTTCGAGTTAATGATGTATGGTTCAGATGTTGTTTCCGTGTGATAATGAAGTCCAGCTGATGCCAATGGCTGGATCTTGGATGTTTCCATGTGACCTTATGCATCTCTTTTGTTTTAAAAAAGGAGTTTGTAATACATAGGTCATTTCTAGTGCAATGCTCCAGCAGCCTTTGTCCATTAGCATTCATGCGACCGATGTTGTATTTTCCAAGGCCATGAACTCGAGTCCTTGCCCACACGAGCATTGAAGTCACCTAGCATATAAATGTAGTCGGATTTTGGAACTGCCTTGATTGCAGAGTTAATAATAATAATAATAATAATAATAATAATAATAATAATAGTAATAATAATAATAATAATAATAATAACAGAATGACAGTTTTACACACCTTGAGACGCAATGGGCGTACGGCGCCAGACCCATATTTTGAATCGACCAATCGGCGCTCTTTGAGTGATGTGGTCAGTATCACACCTGCCGCCTTTAATTCCCAAGCCATTTCCGGATATCCATTTTAGGCAGGGAGGACCTGGCAGCTCAGCTAAATGGTAAACATCCGCCCCGGTGCAGATTCGAACTCATGACCAACGGTCAGATTTTAGACACAACGCTTCCGAGGCTTCCATGTTTAAAGCTTAGTTAAAAAAAAAAAAAAACAGAAACAGACAAGACTTCTTGTGTAAAGTGAAACATTCTAACGAAATATTCTTGTCAATGTATTTCAGTGGACGAAAATGTAATTTATTAAAGTGAGACACTCGAATACAGATGTGTTATCTCAATTTTACAAGAGAAATAACTCGCACTAGAGCACTAGAAACGTTTGCCTGTGGGTCCTGACAAAAATTACTTAATGTTTTAATTGCACACCTGTAATTGCTATTTATACATCAATTTATGAATGCTATCCTTTCTCGGATTTTTGGCTAAGATCAATAGTGTAATATCTGCACTTGATCTTGCCAGAGTCCACCTGCAGAGGCAGTCATCCGAATGACACATTGGGACATGGGGACCTGACTGGGGAGGTTCTGGCCCTTGGGGGAACAGCGAGCCCTTATTTTTTTAAAGAAAATTTCTCTAAAGACTAAATTTCTTCCAGTTTAAAGTTTAAACAATTCACAGTATCACCAACAAGCGTTCCATTTTACCAATGAGACTGAAACAGGTAGGTGTGTCTTCTGAGAGAGCAGGAGAGATAGATAGAGAGAGCAGAGAGAGAGAGAACAAAGAGAGAGGAGAGAGAGAGAGAGAGAGAGAGAGAAGAGAGAGAGAGAGAGAGAGAGAGAGAGAGAGAGAGAGAGAGAGAGAGAGAGTGAGAGAGTGAGAGAGAGAGAGAGAATGTTGAAGAATCTTTTGTTACAGGGGTCGTGGTTCTGAAAGGGGTCGGAGGCACCCATTAAGGTCCCATGTCATTGAGTCATTAGGATGACCGCCTCTGCATGCGGCCCTGGCAAAGTCAAGCGCAGATTCTACACTTCTACTTTAGCCAAGGGGACCGAAAGGTGATATTGAGTGTGTTAAGCCTGTTATAGGCCTGACAAAAATTGCCAATACTAAAATGATGCCTTTCATTGAAAGAACAGAACATTTAATGTAACATGGAGATAGATAACAAAAATGCATTGTTAAATTCTTCTCCTTATAAAACAAAGCCATGACTTTTACAAAATTTGAAAAATCTACGAAAATTATTATTTTATCAATTATTATTTACATATCTCTAGTTAATTTTATAAAATGTTTTATAAAAGATTATTATAAATATTAAGTTATGTAAACCATATAAGACACGTTTGATGCTTTCAGTAACGTCCCTTTAAACAATACATGTTAGAATGTTATGTCCCTTTCCTCCATTATAATTACATATGTTCCAATTAAGGTGGGTATTTTTAAAATTTTTAAAAATAGCTTTTCCTTAATCGGCCGGCATCCTGGCTTAGAGGTTAGCGACTTTTCTCCGTAATCTCGTATACTCTCGTAAGTAACGTGACGACGGTGAGAATCAGCAGTGGTTCGAATCGCGTCGGTAACTTACGGGGTATGTGAGCCGGCCGCCCAGAAAGCAATGGCAAACTACTGAGCGTAATCTTGCCAAGAAATCATCATACAGCTGAAAGATGCTGATGTTGACAGCGATGTCCTGTAAAGGATATGCAAAACATTTTTTTTTCCTTAATCGAGAATGTTTTTTTTTTAAATAAGGGCTCGCTGCACCTTCAAGTAGCAGAACCACTCCATCAGGTCCCCACGTCCCTATGTGTCATTCGGATGACTGCCTGTACTAGTTGCCCTGGCAAGATCAAGTGCAGATACTACACATTATTCTTCTTCTGCGTTCATTCTGTTTTTTTTTTCTCCAGACTCTCACTCTGACGTTGTTGTGCCTGTTTACAGCAGAACTATTTTACTTGCGCCTTTTGGCCGACACATCAGACTTTTGCGGACATTTGTTGACGGGTTAACCTTCCCGGGTGTTTCGAAGGACATTCCACTTTCACTCTGACGATATTGCATTGTGCCAGTTTACAACAGAGCTACATTACTTGCGCTTTTAGGCCGACACATCCGTCTTATGTGGGCATTTATTGAACGGATTAACCTTCCCTGGTGTTTCAAGGGACATCCCACTCTTACTCTGAGACGGACATTTGACTCTCACTGTTGTGGTGTCATCTACATCCCAGCTGGTTAAATTAGAACGGCCGAAGACATCCCGATCAACCCTCAAGGGAAGGTAAGGCTAGACAATGGGCCCACCATCCAAGAAGGCTTCCATAATTACAGAGCTGACACATAGCGCACTGGTACTGGGATCACCCAAGCAATCGTCACGGCCTATACATGGCTGCTAAGCCTCACTTTCGTATATTGAGCATTTCACTTGCCACAGGCCGCTCCCCACGCAAACCAGGAGAAGTCAGACAGCAGATGACATCCATCCAGCGAGCTTTCGGTTCGGAATTTCCACGAAATGGGTTTGCTAGCCAACCTGTATTCCGATTCGTGCGTCTGGGTCGTTTTCTCGATTCTTATAGTTGTGGTGTTATCCCTATCCCAGCTGGCCCACCTAGAACAACCGGAGACATCCAGGTCGGCTCTCAAGGAAAGGCAGGGGCAGACCATGGGCATTCCCCGCCATCCAAAGAGGCTTCCATAACTGCAGAGCCGACACATAACGCTCTGGTACTGGGCTCACCCAACGAATCGTCACGTCCTGCACATGGTAGCTTAACCTCACTTCCGTATATTGAGCCCTCCGTTCACCACAGGATGCTCCTCCGAAAACCAGGAGGGACCAATATGCAGACAACATCCACACAGAGAGCTTTCGCTTCAGACTTCCACGTAATGGATTTGCTAGCCAAGCACTATTCCATTTCGTGCCAATGGGACGCTTTTCCATCTTTGATAACGCTTACTCAACGAGCTTTAGATACTGGCTGGGACGCTTTTTTCATCATTAATGCCCACACAGTAGTGGCACTTGCCTCCTTTACAGACGTAAGGCACAAGTTAGGCTGCAGATGCTGCCGGCTCAGCATCTCACCTCCATGCAGCAGAGGATGAGTAAAGGCCAGGCCCTCAAACCAGGGGATATTGACTTAGAAGCGTCCAGCCATATCCCTCAGCTTAGAGCCGTAGAAATTATGTCTGGACCAAGCATGTAGTGACACCTTGCAAATTATTTGGACTTTATTCACAATGGATTTAGTATCCAAGGTATAGTCCATTTTGTTTCAGTTTCGCTTCAACCCCACTGAGGTTGCTAGTCGGCATCGGTTATGGTCCGAACTACGACGGTGTCTGATCGTCCATACGACTCTGAATTTCGTTCTTGATTAATGACAACTTTTTTTTTTTTTTTTTCATAATGCTTTCGCTTTTTGCGGCGATCCAAGAATTTCATTTCTAATGCCGCAATACGAATTCCCCCGTTTGTCTTTGTTAATCATTACTCCCAGTTCCGAAAACCAACAAAATAAAACCGAAGTCCTATTCCATTATTCCATGCACCATTATTCAGGCAGCCGAAGTCTGCTTTGAACACTCCAGATCCAACTACCAGCTTTTTTGATTGCAAAAACTCTAATATACGCTATTGGAGCTGGAATTACCGCGGCTGCTGGCACCAGACTTGTCCTCAATAAATTTTCTTTAAAGGGTCTGAAGTGTACTCATTCCAATTACGGGGTCTCGATAGAGTCCCGTATTGTTATTTTTAGTCACCGTGCCGGGAGTAAGTTGCGCGCCTGCTGCCTTGGAGCCGTTTCTCATGCTTCCTCTCCGGAATCGAAGCCTGATTCCCCGTTACCCGTTACAAACACGGTAAGCATGTCATGTACCATCACCATTTGATATGTCAGACATTTGAAAGATGCGTCGCTGGCATGTGTTGTTTGACCATCAAGAATGATGATGATCATTCATTTCAACCAGTGGGGTTGAAAGTATGGAGCCGTGAGTTCTAAGATGGCTGATAAGACCTATTTTGTCTCGAAATGTTCTTTGACAATGTGGCCAGGAAGAGAATCTCCTGCAGTGGTTTTTCTGTCCAGTCTCTTCTTCACAGCTCTTGCAGTCCTGGTTGCTTCACAAGTGACAGCACCCTTGCGTAATTATGTACGCCACAAATTTCGGTCTTTAGCAGCAGTCTCCCAGGTGTTAAGATAAATTCTAAAAGCTTTCAGCGAGAGTGTCTTTAAAGCGTTTCCTCTGGCCGCGTTGTGAGCGTTTACCACAACGCAGCTCGTCGTAAATAAATAGTTTAGGGAGCCTGTGATCTGACATGCGACTTAAGTGATCAGCCCAGCGAATCTGATTCTTTATTAGTAGAGTGTGGATACTGGGCATGGACGCTCTTTCTAGAACTTCAGTGTCTGGGATCTTGTCGTGCCATTTAATCTTCGATAGCTTAAAGATAAGACTAGAGAGAAGGCAATGGAAGACAAGACTATAGAAAAAAAAAACAATATAAGACTAGAGTAGGGAAAAGACAATGGAAGTCAATCATAGAGAAAAGACAATGCAAGACAAGACTCGCGAAAACTAGAGAAAAGACAAGAATAAAGAAAAGACAATGCAAGACAAAAGTACCGAAAAGAAAACTAGAGAAAAAACAATGGAAGGCTTGCCTATATAAAACAAGACTACTACTAAAAAGAAACAAAAATAGACGATAAGATTAGAGAAAAGACAACACAGGTGAAAACTAGAGAAAAGACATTGCAAGACAAGACTAGAGAAAAGACAATGAAAGACAAGACTAGAGAGAAAAAAAAACAATGCAAGTCAAGACTCGCGAAAACAAGACAAGAGAACCGACAGCGTAGGAGAAAAATATTGACAAGGATACGCAAGACAAGACATCATCCACATACTGACCAATGAAATGATGTAATTTGCAACGAGAAACAGAGTGTTGAGGTTCTCCATGAAACATATGCTTTTGTGTGGATGTGAAGCGGAGACATGGAGCAGACAAGATGAAAAACATCTAATGGCTTTGGAAATACGGTTTCTGAGGTGAATGAAAAGAATATCATGGGCAGAGAGAAAAACCAATGACCAAGTTCTACAAGAAACATTACAGTTATAGACATACTTCAAGCGAACGAAAGAAAAGAAGAAGAAGAAGAAGAAGAAGAAGAAGAAGAAGAAGAAGAATAAGAAGAAGAAGAAGAAGAAGAAGAAGAAGAAGAAGAAGAAGAAGAAGAAGAAGAAGAAGAAGAAGAAGAAGAAGAAGAAGAAGAAGAAGAAGAAGAAGAAGAAAGAAGAAGAAGACGAAGAAGAAGAAGAAACTAAGCTACTTAGAGAAATTAGACGTAGACAGTCAAAATATTTTGGGCATGTTATGAGAAGAAATAACTTGGAGCACTTTGTGACAACTGGCAAGATCGATGGCAAGAGAACAAGAGGAGGGCAGAGAAAAATATATCTGGATGGCTTGGCCACGTTGTATGGTCGAGACAAGAACACTGAGCTGATCCACGGTTCTGGAGATCAAGTGACATGGCAAAACGTGATCCTTCACGCTTACCCGCATGGCACATGATGGTGATGTTGCTCATTATCACATAAACAATGTAATCAGCGTGCGTAAACAATGATTACGATAACAACGTTAACGATAACCGTGATGACAAGCGATGGTAACGACAACAGCGACTGTAGCAACAACACCGATATTAGCGACAGACGACGATGGTAACAACAACAACGACTGTAGCACAACACCGAGTATTAACGATAACAGCGATAAGAACTGATGCAGTGTAACAGCGAGTATTAATGATATCTGTTTCAGGGGTCATGTGATATTCAGTGAGTTATCGGGTTCACGGTGTGCTAGACATATGCAAATAAGTTAGTCAGTCATTGCTTTCCTTCTTGACCTCGAACATACAGGTCGGGAATAGTAGGTATTCACCCTATAAAGAAATCCTCTGCCTATTGTAGGGAACTTGAGACTATAATCAACAACTACCTGTCGGTTGAACTCCAGCTCAATTTTCCACCTATTACGTGGTTTCATGTTCATCATCATCACATGAATTGCCCATAAGCGTGGGCTTTTCATGCTGCCCTGTTCAAAGGTGACCAATAAGCTAGCGGGTGAAAGAGTGTTAAAAAAAATTTAGTCTGTTGTTTTCAGACAACCTGTTGATGTAGATGCTCTTTTATTAGTAAGCTCCTGAATTCTTCTGTGCACTAATTTGGTATTTTTACTTTTGAATAACGAAGATACAAACAATAGATTGCACTATTTATTGCCTGGCATTATTCTTTGCAGAATTCACACAACGTAAAGTAAATTAACTAGATAAATCCTTCAAGCTGAAATATATACATGTTCACAAAGTAATGTCAATACCAAAACCAGACGAAACTACAGTCCTTAAACTTAAGGTATTCATCCAGCTAACCTTTCGAGGGAGTGATGTAATGTAACGTCTACAAGACCGGTTTACTACAGCAATAAGCCGAATATTCAGTCATTAGGTATAGAACCACACCGATTCCCAAACCAGCAGTAAAATAGCCTGTTCCTCTGTATGCCAAAAACAATTGTATTTATCAATTCACATGTAGATGCCAGGCTTTCTACATCGGTAGAACAGAGAGACAGCCGAACAAAAGGGTGTCAGAACACATACCCCAATGGGTCGACAAGATAAGACACACAGGCCATGTGAGCTTAGTGGGGCCGACACACCGGAAGCTCCACGCGTCTTCAGTTGGTAGGCACATTCTCGAAAGTGGCCATATGATTGACAAAAACATTGCCTTTCGCGTGTTGTTTAACACCCAAAATACTCGCTTGTTAAAGTTTGCAGAAGCAATAATGATCAATCAACGCAAGCCAGATTTGTGCAAACAGAAAGATATGTTCATGCATTCATTCATTAATTCAGTAGCATGTCCTTTGCAGAACCTCGCTCCCATAACAACCTTCCGGAAATCCTCTCGATCATAAGCAAGATGTCCCGCGTCTGATACACACATCTGGAGATCATCCGCCACATCCTGCACCCATATTCTCTTTGGACTTCCTCTTCCTCTCTTCCCAGGCATATATCCTTCCATTATTGTTCTCTCCACACTTTCGTGAAGTTTCAATTTTCTTTGTTTTATCGTCTTTAATAGCCAACCTTCTTCAATATTCAATTCTTGAAGTATGAGTATAATTCTTGGTGCATTTGTTCTTTTCTTTGCCCAATATATTCTTAGAACTCGTCTATAACATTTATATTCAAAGGCGTTTATGCGCTGTTCAGCTTGTTTAGTAAGTGTCCATGTCTCACAGGCGTATGTTGCAATGGGAAAGATGCATGCTCTTAAAAATCTAATTTTTGTAGTTCTGTCTGTCCCGCTCCATAATTTATTCAGCTGTTTTAGTCTTTGAAGAACCATGGATAGTCGCCGTTTAATTTATTTCATTGTGTCACCGTTAGTTAGTTGGTTAGTTAGTTAGTTAGTTATTCGCAGTTCTAACTTCACAGCAACGGGTCATCCCCATTATGCTCCGTTCCTGTGCTAGTAAATATCACACAAAACTCTCCCCACTGCCCAATGTGAAAAGTGGAAAGTGGAAGTCATTTTCCTATCTGGATGTTTCCTAGATGTTCACCTACACAGTCCACGAACATACAGTTCATCACCGACAGCAGTGGCAGTCAACCAGAAGCCCAGCAGCCACGCATTTCTGCATAAGGTGTGTCACCGTTGTTGGTAATCAATGACCCAAGATATTCAACATTTTCCACCACCTCCAATTTTCCCCCATTAATGTGTATTTCTTTAAGTATTGAGCACAACCTACTACTGGCAACGCCGATCGTATTCTGGTATGAACCTAAGGCTTATCCACATCAATATGGAAGAACTATACTCGAGTTTCGCTCTCGTTTGAGCTCGTCAGTAGTGCATATACCTGAACTGATCCGGAAACAAGCCCCGGATCACTGGCATGTGAAGCGGGTGTGTAACCACGCGGCACACGCTGGATACGCCAAATTATCATAACAGAATATTAAAACGCTACCCATCGTAGGCGATGCTCAAGATTGCCCAACCGCCGCATCTGATGTCCGTCAATCGATGTGGCCCGAACGATCAGGACTTCTCACTGGCAAGGAACACCAACAAACTAGAACCGAGGTCCTATTCCATTATGCCATGCGCCATTATTTAGGCAGCCTAGGCCTACTTTGAACACTCCAGATCTAACTACCAGCTTTTTGATTGCAACTACTTTAATATACGCTATTGTAGATGGAACTACAGCAGCTGTTGGCACGACTTGCCCTCCAATAGATCCTCGTTAAAGGGTGTAATGCAGGGATGGTCAACCTGTTCAGCAGGCGGGCCAAGTGTCAGAAATAATATTTCCTGCCGGACCAGGCATCTTTTTTTTTTTTTTTAAATTAAAATAAACAAGCAAGCATGCTACAGCTTCGACCACATCGTCGCTTCCAAGTAGGTGAGATCGTGGTCAAACGCTTGCCAGGTTTAATATTAAATTTAAAAAATCAGGTATATTTATTTATTTATTTTTTTGTGTGTGAAGAAAATAAAACATTACTGAGAATCAAACATATTTATTAGACAATTAAAAAATATTTCTAAGTGAGACATCTAACTTTGTTTTGCAGAACTAAGCGCATCAAAATTTATCTCGGCTAATGTCGCTACACGCAGTTTTCCGATTGAACATCAGTAATTCGTGTTCTCACTTGTGATTTTATGTGCTTCATGCGACTAAAAAGCTGTTAACAAGCATAAGTGTTTCCAAACAGCGAAACCATCGACAGGGCATGTTTGTAAAACGCAGGATATTTATCCTTGTCCACATACGTTTTATAGAACTCTTCCAAACCAACTTGATGGCATGGGTTATCCTTTACAGTACAAATGTTTCATTCAACATTTTATCGAAAATAGGGGCTACCTGCTGACAATCAGGTACTGAAAAACCAGTAAACACAAAATATAACTAGGTATATCGGAGTGGTAGATCAAATGTTTTGTCTTCCCACATCAGGGCGACAATTAGCAGTACACGTGTGCACCTTGGATGCGTTAAAAATATTCCGAAAGTGGAGTTCGAAAAGAGTAGCCACTTTAGTAACATCTTCTAAATTGCTTATTAGTTATATAACCTGCATAGTTGGATACCTCTTGAAAAACCAAATCCATCGATACCGTATTCAAGTCTGTAAGTCAATTGTAAGCTGAGATATTAATTTTTGTATGTCAGTTTATTATTTAACATTGACATATTGGGAAATGGTCAAAATCCCATTTGGAAACGTGTGACCACAAAACACATAAGCTAAGGGCAGATAACTGCTCTTGGTTTTATTTCGCTAAGGGGTATAACTCAGGTTGCTATTTTGAGTGCCACCGTTAAACGCAAAATTCAAATTAAAACCTCAAATTCCCTCTTCCTCCTGCCTCTTCCTCCAACCCCCTCCTTCGCCTACTCCTTCCCATTCTTTCTCCTCCTCCCTCCTAAAGCCATTTTAATAATATGGCACATTTTCCCAATTGCAAAAATAGTTCAATATGACAGTCATGTAATAATAAAAATTGTGAATGATGTAATAAACCCAGTAGTCGGCTGGATTAGCGCATTCGGCATTGGTTATGCTGACGTCGTGCGTTCGAATCTCCATGAAGAATTTTTGTGTCCTCAGTAGCATAGTGGTAAGTGTCTCTGCCTGTCATGCAGGAGCTCGAAGTTCGAATCCCCTCGGGGAGGCAATATTTTAAGGCTCAGTTGGTTAGAGCGTCGTGCTAATAACGCGAATGCCGTGGGTTCGATCCCCATACTGACTAGCGAAATGTATTGTCCATTACCCCATGTGCACAACAATCACCTTCAGATTGATAGGAAAGCAGCAGTCAATTTGAGACAATATATTTCTATACCACCGACTAAAATGAGACTTAAAATAATGTAATAAACCCTAATATTTATGGTGGCTTTTATGTTTTATAAAATTCCAAATCATGCACTTATAGTAACTGAGTAACTGTTATTAATCAATTAAATTATTAAATCTTTCACTGATTCAAATCATGTGATATTAATAAAATAGTGACACCATCTGTTCTGTTTACTTGTCCCATATATATCAATATGTACGGTTTCTATTGGCTTTATTAATAGAGTGTATTATGTGATTTACTTTAGAAGCTGGCTGCTGGGCTTATTATGAGGCCATTTAATTTATTTCCATTGGGTCAGATCTTGCAATAATAATTACACCATTCTATTTGTTTTGCTTTGCCATCCCACAATAAAATTATAGTGTCAGTGTCTATAATAAGCATGCCAAAAACTGTTGCATACATTTACAATGAAAGCTGCATATTTTGCTACCCATTGAAAATTTTTAATTAGGTCAGAGCATGTGTTAAAGAATAATAATGACATATACATGTTTCTCACTTTTAATAAGAGAAACAACAGTATATGGTAGACAGTTCATTTAATAACATATATAGCCATGCTGCTGGCATGTTTAATGAGTGTTCAGGATTATAGCTGTGCAATTTTTCGTGTACATTACTTCGACGAACTTTCAGCACAATAAATCTGTCTCAATATTACACACTACTGTGAACTATACAGGTGTCATTAAGGTATACTTTTCATTTAGTATACTTTCATAGTCTATAGAGTATACTTTTTCATTTAGTCATCATCATCATCATCATCTTCCACTTCTGCCGTCAAGCGTCGTGGGGAGGAATAATTTATGTTCCAGCGTCCGGTGGGCGGCACTGGATAGTGTCATTCCGTGTGGTTGTACAATGTCTCTGATGTCATCAATCCATTTTCTTCTTGGACGTCCTCGTGGTCTCGTCGATGATCTTTGATGTAAGGCCAGTGATGGTAGTTGCTTATGTTGCATTCTAACGACATGGCCAAACCACTTGATCTTCTGTCTTTCAATAAATGTGGCACAAGGTGTTGATCCCACAGTCTGTCAGATAACAGCGTTTCTTACTCGGTCTCGGATTGTTAAGTTGGCAGCTCTCCTCTAGCATCTCATTTCGCAGGTGTTGATTTTGTGAAGGTGTAATTTGGGTAAAGTCCAGGTTCGAGACTTGTAGCATAGGGTTGGTGTGAGTATGCTGTTTATTATCTGTCGTTTTTCGGGCATGGTTATGTTTGGATGTTTTAGTAAGGGTGATAGTTGATATGTAAGTGCACTAGCTTTTTGACATCTGATTTCAATTTCTCTGTCCAATCTGCCATCTTCTGTGATCATACTTCCAAGATATTTGAACTATGTAACTTGTTTCAGAGTTGTGTTATTTATCTGTATACTTAGTGGGCTTGGCGATCTGCTAACTTGCATAACTTCGGTTTTGGCTGTGTTTATACTCATATTGTATCTGCTGCAGGTTGAACTCAGATTAGTAATATGATGTTGTAGTCTGCCCTCATCGCTGTAAAACAGGTACTGATCGTCTGCAAATAGAAGTTCATTTATTCCCTGTGGGTCAGTTGTTTCATCTAGAGTAAAGAGTTCTAAATTTTCTGAATCTGTTCTGTCGAGACTTGCTTCTTTGGAAATTCTATCCATGCAGATATTGAATAGCAGGGGAGAGAGCACACATCCCTGCCTCACTCCTGTATTGACTGTGAACATATCTGATATACCTTCTTGTGTTCTTACTGCACTTTGGCTCGAGTGGTACATGGCAATGATGTCTTCTAGCAGTTCCCCTTGTATCCCAGTCTTCAAGGATGGTCCATAATTTGTATCTGTCTATTCTATCGAAAGCCTTTTCCTGATCTACAAACACAATATTCTGCTGGTCACTATATTCAATAGTTTTTTCATAAATTTGTCTAAGTGTAAATAATGCATCAGTGCAACTTTTTTTTTTTTTTTTAGCATATCCTTTTTACAGGACTTAGCTGTCAACACCAGCATCTTTCAGCTGTATGTTGATCTCTTGGCAAGATTACGCTCAGTAGTTTGCCATTGCGTGCAACTTTTACCTTTCCGAAAACCGAATTGTGCTTTGCTTAACTGTTGTTCAACTATTGGTCTAGCTCTTTGTTCCAATAGTTTTGCATACATTTTCCCTATGTGGCTCAGGAGTGATATACCTCTGTATGTTTCGCACTCTCTCATATTGCCTTTCTTTTTCCATATTGGTACTATTATTGCCTGTTGCCAATCATCTGGGACTTTTCTTTCTTCCCATGCTATATTAAAAAGTCTTGTTAGCCATTTAACTCCTGTTTCTCCGATAGCAGAGAGGTCCTGTATCGGAGAGGCTAATATACGAATTTGATGTCCTCATGCCCCAGGAGCTAAATACAGACAAATACCATTGCCCTGGGTACGCCAGTTATATAAACCCTACTGGGCAAAAGAGACATGGGCAAGGTCTGCAGGTGAAGGAAGGAATGAAGCATGTGGCACTTGACTTGAGCCAGTGGAGTCACAGTGCAAGAGAGGTAAAGGGTATACAAATGGAGATTGGTGGCTTAAGTTAGAACATCATAAATTTATATGCCACAGTGGACTGTTTTGTCATAAAAGATCACTGGGGCTGGCTTAAGGAATTGGAGGAATTACCAGGTGATAGGCTACTCATATGTGGAGACTTCGATGCGAGGAGCAGAGATTGGGACAGTAGTGGAGAAAACCTACAGGGAATTGCCCTTGTGGATGCCATGGTGGAATCCGATGTGGTCTGCATAAATGTTGGTAGGCCGACTAGAATGGCAATGAGGCTTGGCGATGCAGACACAGCTATTGACTTGGCACTTGTCTTCCAGTCATCAGTCCTTGATGTAAAGTGGACTGTGGGTTGTGCTCAATCTTCAACCTCAAATCCCGAAACAACCAAATTTTTTTCCCGCGTTTCCATCCTGTTTCAGGACATTGCTGTTGTCATATATTCTGAAGGGAGTGGGAGATCACTTTGGTGCATGCCCCATTTCTAACAAAAGAAGTTGGACCTCATCCTCTTCTATCTTCAATAACCCCAGAATATGACCCTCGAGTTATCTGCAGGCCTCGTTCTATTAAGTAGTCTAGGAGATATAGATTATGGCCCTGGTAAGAATAGTAATTACTAACTGGGAATCTGCCCCTTCTCCAATGGTTCTTTTAGCTCTGGAGCCCCCTTTTCTGTTTATCAAATCTGAGGAAAGTCTGGAGAATTCTCTCAGCCTGATTTATGTTAAGAAAGCATGGATATTGAGCAATTGATAGACCAAGAGTCTTTTCTTCCCATTTTAGTAGTTCCTGATTTAATTTGGTTTTAAACAATTAAACACATAACCAATCACAATAGATCTTGTCAACTTGGTGTACACACATAAGATGGTGAATCACAGATAGGTTGAACTAATAAATCAACATAAGATCATTGACAGTTGATTTATTTATTGAATGGGCCTGTGTCTTCTGGCCTGGTACATACATTTCTAGTTGTGGGTTACACAAGATAATTTAGAAAAAGTTGCATATAGGACCATTGTCACAGACCATCAACGAACAAGCATCAATACATGAGATGTCAACAAGTGTTAAAAACATGGTAAACATTTGGATGTTGTACATGTTAAGTGTGGAGATGATGAATAAACAATTATGTATCAGTTCCTGAAATTGGGTGTGGTGTGTACCAAAGAGAATTGTAACCTGGTGACTGGGAGATTAGGTAAGCCTGGGTCCATTTGATGATGGATCCACTTCAGGTATGCCCGTATAGCTCTTCTGAAGGCCTCCCCATACTCTGCTCATGGCCAAGTCATCTTCCCTCTCACTTGTGGTTCATCTCTTTCTCTCGGCTTCCCTCTTTCTGGTCTGATTTGGGTGGTTAGTTTGCTGATTTGTTGGGTGGTTGTTGGTAGCCACCAAGAATCACTGATGAATATTCACATATATATGTACAATCCTACCAATGCAACAATCTAGAAGTAGGTCGGAAGAACCTAAATTCCTGAAGTAGGAACTAGCCCCCCCCCCCCCCCACCCCCTCCTCTTTTCTCTAATATAGTGTTGGGTTAATTTGGGGTGGTCAGAGTTTATCACACTGTGTACGCCTTGTATCAACTGGTTCCTGCTGTATGTAAGTTCTCATTGGACCTGGGGTCAGTGAGACGTGTACAGTAAGACAGTGACAAGAGTGAGGATGTGTCAAGATGCATGTACATAAATGGCATACATTTATAACATTTCTATCACTCAATGGTGTTTGTAGTGTGTATAAATAATTCTCTGTGTTTTCCCAATTAACCAACTTCTCCTTCTTCTGTGTATAATAACTCCTTTCCCATTATCTGTTGTTGTTGTTGTGGTGTTGAGTGGTGAGTTGTGTGGTGTTGTGTGTTCAGTTATGTTGAGTAATGAGTTAAGTTAACTTCTGGTGGTGGAGTTCCGCAAAGCACAACTTTTCTGAGGTAATGCAGTTCATAAGTGCCCTTATCTAATTAAAATTTGACACAAATATAAATATTTATTCCATCAAACCCTATTTATTCAATAGATGAAGGAGAAAGGGAAGATTTGATTTCTCCCTCAGCTTTCTAAATTGAAAATAGACATATATAAGTCTGTTTTAGAACAAGGCACTCATTCTAGTACACGAACTGTCATTTTAGCTGTAGATGGTGATAGCATTTTTAGCAGTGTTTCTGATGAAAGACACAGGATTGCTTTAGAATCATCACTTCGTACAGTTGTTCAGAATAGAATGTAGTAGTATTATGCACTTCCTAAAGTTAATAATTATCTTTAAGAATATAAGAGATTGCAGTATTAGAAGAGTATTAGAGTGTCAGTTGCCCGGGAATTGGCACTGCGTCGTCAGAATCTACAGTCGAGCATTTTACATTTCAGAGGTTTTAATTTATAATAATATATTTCAATTGACATTACAAACACTGGATACCATTTCCTAGCACTTGATACCTCTGGTCATCAGTTCAATCTAAGGATTAACAAGCTCACCTGGGATCCAGACATTCTGCCTTCCCTATTTGAAAATCGGTCACACTAGCTTTCACGTCTGTTCATCAGGCGGATTTTAGGAAGAGTGCGCGATTAACATATTCTGAGCGGGCTTTTGCATGGAGTCGATGTCACGTGTCTGCTTGTATCCAATGGTCTCCTTAGTTTTGTCTGATGAAATATTTCCTAGAATTGACGTCATCTGTCAATCTTTCATTTTCAGTTTGGATAGTGCGTTAAGTTTTTAAGTCCTGGTTTCAGTTTGCGGTTGTATAGTCAATTGTTATATATATTTTTCCCTCTCTTGGCATGTAGCCTTGGTAAATGAATAATGGTGGTTAGCGATTATGCCACAACTGTCAACATCAGCATCTTTCAGCTGTAAGTTGATTCCTAGGCTAGATTACGCTCATCAGCACGGCACGACTTTCTGAGCGACCGGCTCCATACTCTGATAAGTCACTGGCGCGACTCGAACCGCTTCCAATTCTTGTGCGCTCACGTCAACTACGAGAGTATTCGGGGTTACGGAGAAAGCTGCTAAACCCTCGACCAGGGAGACCGGCATAAATAAATAAATAAATAAATAAATAATAATAATGATAATAATAATAATAATAATAATAATAATAATAATAATAATAATAAAATTACAGTTTTATACACCTTGAGTCGCAGTGGACGTATGGCGCCAGACCATATTTGGAATCGACCAATCGGCGCTCTTTGGGTGATGTGGTCAGTATCACACCTGCCGCCTTTAATTCCCAAGCCATTTCCCGATATCCATTTTAGGCGGGGACGCCCAGGAAGCTCAGGTCAATTATAGGCATCTGACCCTGTACAGATTCAAACTCATGACCACAGGTGGACGTGTAGACACTACGCTACCTCGGCTTCCATGTTTAAAGCTTACTTTATATTTTAAAACACGACGTTTAGTGTATAGTGAAACAATCTAACGACATATTCTTGTCAATGTAATTCAGTGGACAAAAATGTAATTTATTAAAGGGAGACAATCAAATTCAGATATGTTACCTCATTTGTTTCAAAAGAAATAACATACTAGAGAACTAGAAACGTTTATTTGTGGGTTCTCACAAACATCACTTACCGTTGTAATTGGACACCTATTATATATATATATATTTGTAAATGCCATTCTTTCTCGGCCTCTTAGCTAGATCAAAGTGTAGTATCTGCACTTGATCTTGCCAGGGCGACCAGCAGAGGCAGTCATCCGAATGACGGACAGGGACGTGGAGTTTTGAATTGGCGGTTCTGGCCCTTTTGGGAACAGCGAGCCCTTATTTAATACCAAAAAAAAATTCTCTAAAATTAGATTTCTTTCATCCATCCATCCATCCATCCATCCATCAATCCATCCATCCATCCATCCATCATGTGCCATGCCGGTAAGCGTGAGCGGTCATTTTTTGTCATCTCACTTGATCACCTGAGTCGTGGATCAGCTCCGTGTTTCTGTCTCGACCATGCCACGAGGCCAAGCCATCCAGGTATTTGCTTCTAGGTTTTCCCCTTAGTCTGTTCTCTTATATCTTGCCAGTTGTCACCAAGTTCTCCAATTCATTTCTTCTCATAACATGCCCAAAAAATTGTGGCTGTCTACGTCTAATGTCTCTATTCAGTTTACGATCTTCATTTGTTTCTCGAAGGACTTGTTCATTGGTCTTTCTGGCTGTCCACGGTATTCTTTGCATTTTCCTCAGAAACCACATTTCTACAGCCATCAGATGTTTTTCAGCTTGACTGCTCATTGTCCAAACTTCACATCCATATAAAAGTACAGGTTCTATGTAGCTCCTGAACACCGTTTTTCTCGTTTAAATTGACATCTTTTTATTGGTCAGTATGTTTTTCATCTTGCTAAAGGTTACTTTTGCCATGGCGGATCTTGTTCTAATCTCTTCAATGCATCTGCCATCAGTTGTTATTACAGTTCGGAGATAATTGTACCTATTCACTTGTTGAAGAATATTCCCATTTACTTGTATATTACATTGTGGTATTTCATTCTTCCTAGTGACGACCATAATCTTTGTCTTTTTACAATTTAATTCTAACCCTAGTTGTTCACTGTGTGTAACAAGCACATCTACTAAATGTTGCAGGTTCTGTTCATTGTCTGCAATCAAGACTGTATCAACTGCATATATAATGTTATTGATGCATCGTCTCTCAATGTTGATTCCTTCCATATCTTCAATATTTCTGAACATACTTTCACTGTACAGGGAAAACTGATCTTGGGACATTACATATTCCTGTCTCTTCTTTCTTCCAGTTTAAACAATTCACAGCATCACTCAACAAGTGTTCCAATATACCAGTTAGATTGAAACGGGTAGGTGTGTCTCCTGAGAGAGAGAGAGAGAGAGAGAGAGAGAGAGAGAGAGAGAGAGAGAGAGAGAGAGAGAGAGAGAGAGAGAGAGAGAGAGAGATCAAAATGCTGTGAAACAATCAAAAGTACTGAAAAGTAAGAATCTTTCTTACAGGGGTTGTTCCGAAAGGGGTCTGAGGCGCCCATCAAGGTCCCAAGTCATTGTGTCATTCGGATGACCGCCTCTTGCATGTTGCTCTGGCAAGATCAAAGCGCAGATTCTACCACACTTCTACTTTAGCCAAAGGGTCCGAGAGGTGATATTAAGAGTGTTTGGCCTTTGATAGGCCTGTCAAATATTGTTTATGGTCTTATCAATCTCACATCCTATCACTTCCCATCAAAAGCACAACATTTTAAATGTAACATGTTGGCAGATAAGAAAAATACACTAAAAATTCTTATGCGAATAAAATAAGCCATTATGTTTACAAAACTTGTAAAGATGAATTTGCAATTTATTCATATCTTTTATGGTGTATACAACTCTAGCAAAATTAATAAAATAATTTATAAAACATTATTATAATTACTAAAGTTATTTAAATCACAAAATACACTTATGATGCATTTAGTAATGTCCCTTCAAATATTAAATGTTATAGTGTTATGTCCCTTTCGTCATTTTAATTACCTGTCTTCCATTTGATGTGTTTTTATACACTTTTCTTTAATCGAGAATTTTAAAAAAAATAAGGACCAGAGCCCTCCCATCAAGTACAATCCCCCCCCCCCCCCGTCCCTAAGTGTCAATCGGTTGGCTGCCTCTGCTACTGGCCCTAGAAGATCAAGTGCAGATACTACACTTTCTTCTTCTTCTTCTGCGTTCATCCCAAGTATTTTTTTTTTCCAGACGTAATTGCGTGTGCCTGTTTACAGCAGCGCTAGTTTACTTGCACCTTTAAGCCGACATATCCGACTTCTGCGGTCATTTGTTGACCGGGTTAACCTTCCCGCGTGTTTCGTAGGACATTCCACTCTTACTCTGAGACGGACATTGGACTCTCACTGCTGTGGTGTCATCTACAGTGTCCACACAGTAGTGGCACTTGCCGTCTTTACAGACGTAAGGCACAAGTTAGGCTGCAGATGCTGCTGGCTCAGCATCTCACCTCCATGCAGCAGAGGATGAGTAACGGCCAGGCCCTCACAACTGGGGGATATTGACATAGTGACGTTCAGCCATATCCCTCAGCTTAGAGCCGTAGAAAAAGAGTCTAGCCCAAAACATGTAGTGGCACATTGCAAATGATTCGGCCTTTATACGCAATGGATTTGCTAGCCAAGGTATATTCCATTTTTTTTTCAGTTTCCCTTCAAACCCCACAAGGGTTGCTAGTCGGCATCGGTTATGGTCAGAATTACGACGGTATCTGATTGTCTTCGCGACTCTGACTTTCGTTCTTGATTACTGAAAACATTCTTTACAAATGCTTTCACAGTAGTTCGTCTTGCGGAGATCCAAGAATTTCACCTCTATCGCCACAATACGAATTCCCCCATTTGTCACTGTTAATCATTACCTCCAGTTCCGAAAGCCAACAAAATAGAATCGAGGCCCTATTCCATTATTCCATGCACCATTATTCAGGCAACCGTGGCCTGCTTTGAACACTCTAATTTTTTTTTCGAAGTAAACACGCAGGCCACCCAGGACGCTGAGCGAAGAGCACCCAAGGGGGAGAGCCGGTAGACGGTAGGGCAGAAACACCCTCCTGAACCTGAGATCCAACTATAAGATTTTTAGCTGCAACAACTTTAATATATACTGTTGGAGATGGAATTACAGGGACTGTTGGCACCAGACTTGCTTTCCAATAGATCCTCATTAAAGGGTTTAAAGAGTATTCATTCCAGTTACTTGGCCTCCATAGAGTCCCGTATTGTTATTTTTCGTCACTACCTCTCCGTGCCGGGAGTGAGTAAGTTGCGCGCCTGATGCCTTCCTTGGATATGTTAGCCGTTTCTCATGCTCCCTCTCCGGAATCAAACCCTGATTCCCCGTTACCCGTTACAAACATGGTAGGTATGTCACGTACCATCGACATTTGATAGAGCAGACATTTCAAAGATGCGTCGCCGGCATGTAAGGCCATGCGATCAGCACAAAGTTATCCAGAGTCACCAGTGGGAACGTCGCACCCCGCGGATGACAACGGTCAATGGTTTTGAACTAATAAAGGCGCTCTTTCCGCGAGGGTCGAAGCTTGGTAAGCATGTATTAGTTCTAGAATTGCCACAGTTATCCAAGTATTTAATGTTTACATGGACAGAATATCACAAGAAGCAAGTCTTGACAGAACAGATTTATAAAATTTAGAACTCCTTACTCCAGATGAAACAACTGATCCACAGGAAATAAATGAACTGCTATTTGCAGACGATCAGTGCCTGTTTTACAGTGATGAGGGCAGACTACAAAATCATATTAATAATCTGAGTTCAACATGCAGCAGATACAATATGAGTATAAATACAGCCAAAACGTAAGTAATGCAAGTTAGCAGATCGCCGGGCCCACTAAGTATACAGATAAAAAGCACAACTCTGAAACAAGTTAAAGAGTTCAGATATCTAGGAAGTATGATCACAGAAGATGGCAGATTAGACGGAGAAATCGAAATCAGATGTCAAAAAAGCTAGTGCACTTACATATCAACTATCACCCTTACTGAAACATCCAAATATACCCATGTCCGCAAAACGACAGATAATAAACAGCATATTCACACCAACCCTATGCTACCAATCTCAAACTTGAACTCTATCCAAATCTCACTTTCGCAAAACCAACACCTGCGAGATGAGATGCCTGAGGAGTGCTGCCAACTTAACAATCCGAGACCGAGTAAGAAATGCTGTTATCAGACAGACAGTGGGATCAACACCTTGTGCCACATTTATTGAAAGACAGAAGATCAAGTGGTTTGGCCATGTCGTTAGAATGCAACACCATCAACTACCATAACTTGATTTACATCAAAGATCATCTGCGACGAGACAACGAGGACGTCCAAGAAGAAAATGGATTGACGACATCAAAGACATTTAACAATCACACCTAATGACACTATTCAGCGCTGCCCACCGGGCGCTGGAGCGCAAGTTATTCCTCCCCACGTCGCTTGACGGCAGAAGTGGAAGACGATGATGATAGTGATGATGATGATGATGATGATGATGATGATGATGATGATGATGATGATGATGATGATGATGATGATGATGATGGTGGTGATGATGATGATGATGATGATGATGCTGCTGCTGCTGCTTATGATGATGATGATGATGATGATGGTGGTGGTGGTGGTGGTGGTGGTGGTGGTGGTGGTGGTGGTGGTGGTGGTGGTATGATGATGATGATGATGATGATGATGATGATGATGATGATGATGATAATGATGATAATGATGATGATGATGATGATGATGATGATGATGATGATGATGATGATGATGATGATGATGATGATGATGATGATGATGATGATGATGATGATGATGATGATGAACCATCGCAATCCAGAGCTATGCCCGATCTTTCTACTTTAAATTTTTTTTTTTTTTGTAATGTCTGAAGAAAATTTCTTTACTGCCCAATCCAGTTTCTGTGCCTTCAGTGTGGACAAGCAAATCTACTGGCATATGATTTTACAACCATCACGATTTTGACTCCTGAAGCCATTGTCTGTTCGTTTGAAGAACGATGGCGATGTAGTTTGCAACTGACGAGATCATTTGCACACAGGCTTCTTAATCCAAAAATTTTTCAAAACGTTTATTTCATACAAAGCAATGCATATTTACAAGGCGTAATGTGTGTTTCTTTTGTTTGTGTTTATCACAGAGCGTTGCTGTTTGTTAGTGTTAAGTGCTACATGTGTGGATGAAACCAATTACATACATATACATTTATGATAATATGACATTTATGGCATAGTGTATGTAAACACCATGCATATTCTTCATTTCCACCTCCACAAGCGGAATGCATGTTACACCTGTCAATCTCTCTCTCTCTCTCTCTCTCTCTCTCTCTCTCTCTCTCTCTCTCTCTCTCTCTCTCTCTCTGTCTATCTCTCTCTCCCCCCCTCTCTCTCTCTCTGCATCTCTCTCTCTTTCTGCCTCTGTCTCTCTCTCTTTCTCTCTCATTCTATCTTGATCTATCTTGTGCTATCTCGAGAATGTTGTGAACTTGGACAATAACATTTACATTTTCATTTCGATTAAAATATGGCTTCCCTATAATTACTGGGTCACAGAGGTGAAGGATCACATTTTTGTTGTTCTTCCTTTCTCTGTATATCAGAGAAAAAGTCTGTAATGTATTCTTCGGCATTATTAATCCGAATTTTTTATTTTATTTTGCACATTCAAATATAATAATGAGAAAAGTAATAATAATGATAACATAAAATTTAAAATGTTTTGCATATCCTTTACAGGACATCGCTGTCAACATCAGCATCTTTCAGCTGATTGTTGATTTCTTGGCAAGATTACGCTCAGCAGTTTGCCATTGCTTTCTAAGCGGCCGGCTTACATACCCCGTAAGTTACCGACGCGATTCGAACCACTGCTGATTCTCACCGTCGTCACGTTACTTACAAGAGTATACGAGATAACGGAGAATAGTCGCTAACCTCTAGGCCAGGAAGCCGGCAATAATAATGATAGTAGTAGTAATAACAGCAATAATGATAAATTAATTATGAGATTATTAATACCGTCAATAAACACATTTACAGTTGTGATATCTTTTATTTTTAAATTGAGTTATTTGCTTCTTCTGATTTGGTTGACATGGGAAGACTATTCTGGACAATTGTATATGTTTGTTTGATGTTAAGTCAAATGGAAAATATGCCTTATGTTTCCATTTGCATAAACCCACTATTGTAGGTTTTTGGACGTTTTATTTTGCCCCACTCCCTTTGCCGAAAAATGAGAACATTTCCAAAATGATCCGTACAGATTTTTCAGTTGAAAATGGCATCGTCCCCATAAGCACGCAGCTTTTGCTCACCCTTCCATGGTATGATCGTCCCACTGACATTGTTGTCCTGTCTTATTTTTTTCTAGAAGTGGCTATAGGAGGGCGACAACGTACAGTAATGGGGACTAAGGGACATCACTGTCTAACTGACCTAGTCAACGCGAAAGAATTGGTGAAGGTATGGTTTAACAGAACCAGACTTTCTGGTTTTAAATATAGGATTTTGATCCATGTCCGAAAATAACTTCCCGCGTTGCAGTGTGAGAGAGTTTTCTGGAGGTATGAGTGAAATTGATTGATTGATTGATTGATTGACTGATTGATTGATTGATTTAGGAGCCGACATCACAGCATACGGGGCATTCCCATAAGCGCTCCGTCCTCATCCTCAGCAGCCAGCGAAGAGTTCCAACACCAATAGTACCAGTAGCAACCTGATTATATGTCCGTCTCGCCTTTCCTCTTAGTGTCGAGCGTCGGCAAGATCCCCTCGTCACTCCTCGCTGTCTCATTCTGAGAAGGTATGAGTGAGATATGCTGTCGAATGCTTTTTCTTGATCTAAAGAGAGAATTGAGGACTGACAGTTTTTCAGATGTGTGTAGTTGATGATGTACCTTATGAAGTGTGTGTGTTGATGAATGTTCCGGTGTTGTACACTGCATTGCTATACTTCATGGATGAGAACTGCCATTACTGGTTTCAATCTATTCTTCAAAGAGTCTGTTAAAATCTAATAGTCTATGTTTAAAAGTGAGATCGATCTGTAACTCTTTAAAATGTTTCGATATTAACGATGTTTTTTTTCCCCAGAAGGGCTTGCGGTTCTCAGAGGGGCCAGGGCCCCATTAGGTCCCCACATCCCTGTGTGTCGGCTGATCATCCCGGCCCCTGGTGAGATCAAGCCGAGATACTACACACTGATCTTACCTTAAAGGCCGAGAAGCGATAGATATTAAAATATGAAAGATTTTTGGCCATTCGTTTGGCCTGACAAAAATGTTGTTTCAAGATCAAGATCATATCAAAGACGTGAGTGTCATTGAAAACACAGATGTAATGAAATATCGAGATGTAATACAAAAATGCGTTACTAAATTCTCAGGCGTGTAAATAAATCCATCACCTTTACAAAGACTTTAATGGTCTCTTAAACTTTGTATTCGCCTTAATGGGGCAAGTACTTTTAATAATCCCTATAAATATATTGTGAAAAAATTTTATAAATACTAAGTTATTAAAATAAAATTATACACTTATGCTGCTTTGAGTAATATCCCGTTAAACAATAACTGTTGTTGTGTTATGTCCTGTGAGGTGTTTTGTGGGTTTATAGAGAATTACAGAAGTTCCAATGAGTGAAGTTCTATAAAGTATATCTCTCTATAAAAGATACAGGTTAGTAACAGCAAGTGTTGTCTAGAGGTATTGATATTTATTCTCGCATAACCCTTGTAGAGAAACCATTCAGAATTTTGGCTCATCGAGTACCCCCACTGTGAGAAATTAGACCTAAGTTAAGTTCTACACAGAATTATTTATAGATGATTTATCTTCTAGGCCATATATATATATGGTGGCATCTGCAAAGACCATGAAGTTAGTCTTTCATGAAGTTCCATTTAGTCACTGGAAGTATGAAGAGTTATGACCACACTTATCAGTGAACTGCTCTCCAACTCATTTCTGACAATGCTCCACAGTCAATCTCCATGCTATTTTTCCTGTCCATGATGAATGATCTCTCAGAGTCACACACTTTCAAAGCATGAGTACCATTGAGATTCATTATGAGAAGTAATGGCTTTGCAATTAAACCAACTTCTATATGTCTGATGAGAGTGGTATAATTCCATATGTCTCTCACTCATTTGTCTTTATCAGAACTTCATTCTTCCCTTCGCCTCTGGAGAATGATAATCCTGTGAGAGTGTATTTAACTGAACACTTTCTCCAACAGTAATCTTGGTATTTGGAACTGGGTTAAAATTTTTGATCATCACCGGAGCAAAGACAATCACTTCCGGGTGAACTGTATAGCAGCCGCTGCAGAACTTAAGACTAAAATCTACTAGTGCAGATTTGGTTAGCGTTGGACACAGGGTCTACCTTTCCAATAAGCCTCTTGTGTTTGCAGATAGGTAGCAATTTCCCATTATATTTCCTTGACTTATTTCTGTAGTCTTACCATAGATTTAGAGGTGCACTTATTGGTTGAGATTTCCTCATTCCGTTAGGCCTCTATTTTGATTTGTTGTGAGAAGTGACAGCATTTTCTCTCTCCTTAGTTGCTCTATTTTCTAACGTAGCAACCGAATTTGTAGATGCAGTTAGACTGAACATCTACTACAACTAATATAGGAATTCCAACTAGTTGTCTTCAGCCACTGCTCTAGCTAAATGCTTTTGAGTGGCTGGAGTATCCGTTCTTTCTCTCCCACATGAGCAAAACGTTTACTTTTGGCGAATAAGGCGTTTCTTCTCAGCCATAGAGAAGTCCGTCATTATCACAGCTACCTTTGAAGGGGTGTGATTATGTGGGTATAGCTTCATAGATCCCAATATTGACTGGAATATTTTTGAAGCAATTTTACTGACTTTGAGGATAGGACTGGCCAGGTCTTGTGAATATACCTCGCATCTCAGTAATAATATAAGATTCCACTGCGGAATGCATGGTTCTTATTATATAAAGAGTCGACTGCTGAACTTGCAGAGATCTTTATCTTGAAAGGAGTCAGCTGTTTGAAACTGATCTTTCGTTGTGTATAGAGTGTCAACTGCTGGAGTTGCAGTGATCTCTACCATATAAGAGTTAACTGTTTAAGAACAGTAATCCTTATTAGTCCATTCCATCACAGACTTTGCTCTTGTCTAGAACCGAGCTACATTCCTACCATTTTCCAGGCAGAAATATCTTCCCATTGAGAATGAAAAAGGAGAAGGACATCAGTTTTTCCAACTTTGTCCTTCCTTTAATCTCCACCATTTCGGGCAGAAATGCTTTCTCAACTGAGGATAAATTGACGGCAGACGTCGGAGACGGATCCTGTTTTATCTCTTCATGAAATTTTTCAGGTTGTCCACGTTATGCTCCTAGTCGTATGATACGCCAATGACATCAGGTTGGTTATCCATCGTTTCCTAGACACATACTTTGCGTACGCTCTCCACTTCCATATGAATGGCTAGGGGTCCAGTTATTTTGATGGCCTTCCTGGAAATTCAATGAGTTCACTCCTAGTGACTTGGATCCTAGTACACCAGAGATCACACCATTGAACAATAGACTAATGTCTTATAGACACCAGACTGTGGTCGGGTCATGAGTGACTGACCATGACATCAGGTAGAATCTTCCCTTCATCTCGTCCATCACGTATCAAGTACGCTTAAGAATACCACTAAATCAGGAATGGCAAGTGACTGAGTTGATAAGGATGTTTCTCCTGGAGATTCAATCGTGCTTACCTTCTCCGCAACGTGATCAAGGTCACTGACAAGGTCACACACTGAAGAATAAACCCAACGTCGAATCGACACTGGACAATAGCCGGTACGAATACTGACTATACTGAGAGAGATGGTTAGTGAGGTGTCTTAATGGTTGCCCAAGTTTTCCATCAGGGTTCACACTCTCTGCTCTCAGTGTTGCCAACATGTTATGGGGACTGAGGAATTAAGTACCCATTATATGATGTGATGCAGTGATATTAAAATGTAAATACACTAATTCCCCTTTCTCCCATGCTAGCCAATAGGTTAGAAAATGGAGTAGGCCCCCTATTTATTCCCTGGATCAAGTGTCTTAATTTATCTCAAGAAAAATCAAATTTATCCTGAAATTAGCTGTCTATGTTATTTAAAAATAATTTGTGTCTTCTGGTTCTCAGGTACCTTTGATACTCATAGTGAACACAGTATGCACAAAATTACACAACATTATTGACAGTCCATTACATCAGCCCATCTGAACCACAACATTATCATGGGTATAGCAAACATGTTGACCCATAAGATAATTAACATTTTTGTTCAACTACATTGTACAATGTGACATTTGTGAACAGTGATACATGCAATATTACCACCATTGATGAAACAACCACCACCCGAGATTTACTTGTGGGTTTAAACATCTGGACCTTTTGTCCACATTTATGTGACGAGATCCATTACCCACATCATAAAACTCTAAGCAATAGGTTTAATTTTGCGAGAGGTTACTCCCTGATTCTAATACAAACATAGATATCCTCCACAGGAGTCCCAGACAAGGTATACCCATAGTTTACATCCCGAGTCGTCAGACCTCGTTATGTGAATCCCATAAAAGGTATTCCCAGGGTTCAATTAGTGCATAGAGCACTCAATATGTGATTACCTTGAGGGGTGTTCCCAGAGTTCTAATTGCCTATATTAGTCCACAATATGTGATCCCCTTTAGCAGGTTATTCCCGGGGTCCAGTCGCGGATACGGGTCCACAACATGTGATCACCTTTAGGGGTGTTCCCGGGGTTCAATCGCGGATATGAGGCCCCAACATGTGAGGTTTTTTGTGGGTTTATAGAGAATTACAGAAGTTCCAATGAGTGAAGTTCTATAAAGTATATCTCTCTATAAAAGATACAGGTTAGTAACAGCAAGTGTTGTCTAGAGGTATTGATATTTATTCTCGCATAACCCTTGTAGAGAAACCATTCAGAATTTTGGCTCATCGAGTACCCCCACTGTGAGAAATTAGACCTAAGTTAAGTTCTACACAGAATTATTTATAGATGATTTCTCTTCTAGGCCATATATATATATATATATATATATATATAGAGAGAGAGAGAGAGATCTTGGCAGTTAGCCACAGTAACCAATGAAAGCAGTTCTCTCATCTTCCAGCTGACTGTGCTCTGGTCGCCAACCTCATGTTTGATCTCTTTAATATTATTTCAAGTGACACAAGACACTTGGACAAATGATCACATTGACAATTGTACCATTGTAGTGAACATAACCAACAACATGTATTTTACACTGGTTGAACAAGACAACATGAGAAGATCTTGACAACAGTTGGACAAACATTCACAAAGGAATGATCACACCAACAGATTAGACAAGTCATACATCATGGAAGATACTTGACAACAACCACACAGAACTTTCACAATCTCTGTAACCAACCACAACAGTAGAGTAACAGTCACCATGAAGATGCTTGACACCAGTTGGACAAGACAACCACAGGGACATATATCTCAAAACTGTTCTCTTACAACTCATCGTTTATTAATGTCTGATGATGTCAAGTGAAGACTCAGGCTTCATATTCTGCCAACAATTTACATCTCAAATATAGTTTATATGCAAATTATAGTGACATTATCTATGAAAACCCAAACACATCACTCAATATCCCCACAGAAACATTAATCTAAAACAAACCCTCCTCCTTCACATCTCTACTACATAGATATCCTACACCACAACACTTTAATCATGCTATCACTTTTCCAACCGTCAAATGAGGAAAACACATGATAAACCTATAGCCGGGCACAAGTATAGGGAGACACTGCTATACTGATCCGTGTACCGTCTTTTAGCACCAATGAAGATGTTGGGAATGTCTCAGGTTTCAGTTTCCCCCATAATGTTTCTCCAGTTCAGGCTATTCCCCACTTTGACTAGTCCGAAGCAAGTGACAAACATGTCCTTCCGAAGGGTGAGTAGACTGTTCGCAAAGTTGATAATTTGGGATTAGTTTTACTTTTCAGTAGATGAAGATCTAAAAACTATTATGTCCCATCATTCTTCTCTGCCAGTCTATCTCCCACAAAAGGTTCTGATGTAACTAAATCACCACACTAATTATCACTAATCCATTTTTAGAATTTGCTCTATTTATTAACTTCTGCTCCTTTAGCTTTCAGCCAATATTAATAATAAGCTGTGATATAGTCTGCTCCAAGTGCACTTTAATGTCCACTCTTAGCCAGTAGTGACATGCTGAAGACCAGGTAATCTCTCCTCTTAAGGTTTCTTCTTGAATTTATCTTGAAGATATAGCCTGGGGCTTTTACAAAATTGGAGAGTATCCCTGTTTTAGGCTTTTAATCAAGACTTTTCTTCAGTGCCATCTGTATAGGCCAGAATTAGTGGATTCAGGCTGACCATTTGCAACCTGTTGTTCATGTGGTACTTTATGGAGTCTTATTTTTCAGCTGGAGTTGAAGACTAGAGCTCAGGACTTCCCTGGAGTTGTCCTGGTAATTGAAAGGCCTCCCCCATCTTCCTCATTCTCTGTTAATAAACAAAGGCACAACATGTGTTTTACATCTATTGAACCATTGTCACAGTTATACAGTACTATCACAGATTCAGAGAGGAATGGGAGGGGAAAAGGAGTGTGATATTCGAACACCCGCCTCTCACTGATGATGAAGTGCAATTTTATTTGGGGTTTGGGGTGATATCCTTTTCTCCAGGTTCATCCCCAAAACCGTGAAGTCATAGGCACATACTCCTAATCAGAGGCAGCTTCACACAATTATCTTGTAAATTCTCACAATGAGTAGATCACAGGGACCGGTGTACCATGAGAACAGACAGTGTGATTAAGCACCAAGAAGTAGGCATTGTATGGCAGAAATCATGCACTAGAATTGCCTTCACATGTGGAATACACATAATGAAAGAAAACATGAATTTTCCCTGACAAATAGCATGAGCCTTCCCATGTATTCAGCTGACAGACACTGTAGGTTATGCCACATATTGCTCCTCATTGGAATGTAGCTCATATAAACCTAAACTATTGTTGCAAAGGACCAGTGCATAACGTCAAAGAGAAATTGCATCCCAGGCAACTCTTTATGAGTGCTTTTGACAATTTTCCTGATCGTAATACTGTCACTAGACATTACATGGACTTTGTAATTTCTAAAGTGCAATGCAGTCCTGCAAACATGGATATAATAAGTGTCTTTACTTTTACAAATATGAGAAGTTAATTATATAATTACCATCTCATTGACTCAAACATTCTCAGCCATTATAAGGGAGAAATTACATGCAGTATATAGCATCACACATTCTGAAACAAAGCTGCCAAAGGTAACTCTCAAGAGCAAGGTACTGTTTGGTTAAGAATGGTCATGATAGGCACTCAACGAATGTTCAGAGCGCACAAAGGTTTTGCCATATGCATTGAGCGTGGTTTACAGTCATAAGCATATGCAAATCATCAAATCAGACAGACAATAGACATGGTAAGAATGTTTCACTGCGGTAGACATGACAGGTTTTGAGCAGCAGTTTTAGAGTCACTGTACAACGAAGTTCTGTCTTCTTTTAACATTTTCTCAAGAAAATACTCGGCCATTCGTCTCTCTCTCTCTCACTTCATCAGGTTTACACATAACATATTAAATGATTTAGGTACCTGAGTGCAGATGACCACATCTTAAAGAATGCTTTTGGGCAAATTTTACCACTGCATCTTGAACACGTCCTTACGGGATGGAATCAAGGCTTCGACTGGCGGGCTAATTATGTATTAAGGAGCGTTACCAGCCCAAGGGTTACCCAATCAAATTGAGACCCCACCATTCATCTACCCTCTCTCGATCTAGAATCTACGATTCTATTTTTAGTTAGGGTATCAAGACGGCTTACGTGGTTAACTACTGAGTATTGAGAAATGTAAATGGACTGGGGATGCGAACGTCTGAAGACATCATGCTACATAGCCTCCCCATAAAAACTGTCATTGATACAATGACTGATAGGTCAGGCGTTCACAGTTCCCAGATCCTTTAAGTGGTGTCATCATTTACTCATCTCCCATTACTCCAACAAGAGCTGTGCATATGGAACCAATTGACTTTTCCTTTTTTAAGAAAAATCTGCTCCAATATTCATCAGTCATGAATTTGGTGGCATCTGCAAAGACCATGAAGTTAGTCTTGCATGAAGTTCCATTTAGTCACTGGAAGTATGAAGAGTTATGACCACACTTATCAGTGAACTGCTCTCCAACTCATTTCTGACAATGCTCCACAGTCAATCTCCATGCTATTTTTCCTGTCCATGATGAATGATCTCTCAGAGTCACACACTTTCAAAGCATGAGTACCATTGAGATTCATTATGAGAAGTAATGGCTTTGCAATTAAACCAACTTCTATATGTCTGATGAGAGTGGTATAATTCCATATGTCTCTCACTCATTTGTCTTTATCAGAACTTCATTCTTCCCTTCGCCTCTGGAGAATGATAATCCTGTGAGAGTGTATTTAACTGAACAACTTTCTCCAACAGTAATCTTGGTATTTGGAACTGGGTTAAAATTTTTGATCATCACCGGAGCAAAGACAATCACTTCCGGGTGAACTGTATAGCAGCCGCTGCAGAACTTAAGACTAAAATCTACTAGTGCAGATTTGGTTAGCGTTGGACACAGGGTCTACCTTTCCAATAAGCCTCTTGTGTTTGCAGATAGTAGCAATTTCCCATTATATTTCCTTGACTTATTTCTGTAGGTCTTACCATAGATTTAGAGGTGCACTTATTGGTTGAGATTTCCTCATTCCGTTAGGCCTCTATTTTGATTTGTTGTGAGAAGTGACAGCATTTTCTCTCCTTAGTTGCTCTATTTTCTAACGTAGCAACCGAATTTGTAGATGCAGCCAGACTGTGACATCTACTACAACCAATATAGAATTCCAACTAGTTGTCTTCAGCCATGCTTGAGCTAAATGCTTTTGAGTGGCTGGAGTATCCGTTCTTTCTCTCCCACATGAGCAAAACGTTTACTTTTGGCGAATAAGGCGTTTCTTCTCATCCATAGAGAAGTCCGTCATTATCACAGCCACCTTTGAAGGGGTGTGATTATGTGGGTATAGCTTCATAGATCCCAATATTGACTGGAATTATTTTTGAAGCAATTTTACTGACTTTGAGGATAGGACTGGCCAGGTCTTGTGAATATACCTCGCATCTCAGTAATAATATAAGATTCCACTGCGGAATGCATGGTTCTTATTATATAAAGAGTCGACTGCTGAACTTGCAGAGATCTTTATCTTGAAAGGAGTCAGCTGTTTGAAACTGATCTTTCGTTGTGTATAGAGTGTCAACTGCTGGAGTTGCAGTGATCTCTACCATATAAGAGTTAACTGTTTAAGAACAGTAATCCTTATTAGTCCATTCCATCACAGACTTTGCTCTTGTCTAGAACCGAGCTACATTCCTACCATTTTTCCAGGCAGAAATATCTTCCCATTGAGAATGAAAAAGGAGAAGGACATCAGTTTTTCCAACTTTGTCCTTCCTTTAATCTCCACCATTTCGGGCAGAAATGCTTTCTCAACTGAGGATAAATTGACGGCAGACGTCGGAGACGGATCCTGTTTTATCTCTTCATGAAATTTTTCAGGTTGTCCACGTTATGCTCCTAGTCGTATGATACGCCAATGACATCAGGTTGGTTATCCATCGTTTCCTAGGACACATACTTTGCGTACGCTCTCCACTTCCATATGAATGGCTAGGGGTCCAGTTATTTTGATGGCCTTCCTGGAAATTCAATGAGTTCACTCCTAGTGACTTGGATCCTAGTACACCAGAGATCACACCATTGAACAATAGACTAATGTCTTATAGACACCAGACTGTGGTCGGGTCATGAGTGACTGACCATGACATCAGGTAGAATCTTCCCTTCATCTCGTCCTTCACGTATCAAGTACGCTTAAGAATACCACTAAATCAGGAATGGCAAGTGACTGAGTTGATAAGGATGTTTCTCCTGGAGATTCAATCGTGCTTACCTTCTCCGCAACGTGATCAAGGTCACTGACAAGGTCACACACTGAAGAATAAACCCAACGTCGAATCGACACTGGACAATAGCCGGTACGAATACTGACTATACTGAGAGAGATGGTTAGTGAGGTGTCTTAATGGTTGCCCAAGTTTTCCATCAGGGTTCACACTCTCTGCTCTCAGTGTTGCCAACATGTTATGGGGACTGAGGAATTAAGTACCCATTATATGATGTGATGCAGTGATATTAAAATGTAAATACACTAATTCCCCTTTCTCCCATGCTAGCCAATAGGTTAGAAAATGGAGTAGGCCCCCTATTTATTCCCTGGATCAAGTGTCTTAATTTATCTCAAGAAAAATCAAATTTATCCTGAAATTAGCTGTCTATGTTATTTAAAAATAATTTGTGTCTTCTGGTTCTCAGGTACCTTTGATACTCATAGTGAACACAGTATGCACAAAATTACACAACATTATTGACAGTCCATTACATCAGCCCATCTTGAACCACAACATTATCATGGGTATAGCAAACATGTTGACCCATAAGATAATTAACATTTTTGTTCAACTACATTGTACAATGTGACATTTGTGAACAGTGATACATGCAATATTACCACCATTGATGAAACAACCACCACCCGAGATTTACTTGTGGGTTTAAACATCTGGACCTTTTGTCCACATTTATGTGACGAGATCCATTACCCACATCATAAAACTCTAAGCAATAGGTTTAATTTTGCGAGAGGTTACTCCCTGATTCTAATACAAACATAGATATCCTCCACAGGAGTCCCAGACAAGGTATACCCATAGTTTACATCCCGAGTCGTCAGACCTCGTTATGTGAATCCCATAAAAGGTATTCCCAGGGTTCAATTAGTGCATAGAGCACTCAATATGTGATTACCTTGAGGGGTGTTCCCAGAGTTCTAATTGCCTATATTAGTCCACAATATGTGATCCCCTTTTGCAGGTTATTCCCGGGGTCCAGTCGCGGATACGGGTCCACAACATGTGATCACCTTTAGGGGTGTTCCCGGGGTTCAATCGCGGATATGAGGCCCCAACATGTGAGGTTTTTTGTGGGTTTATAGAGAATTACAGAAGTTCCAATGAGTGAAGTTCTATAAAGTATATCTCTCTATAAAAGATACAGGTTAGTAACAGCAAGTGTTGTCTAGAGGTATTGATATTTATTCTCGCATAACCCTTGTAGAGAAACCATTCAGAATTTTGGCTCATCGAGTACCCCCACTGTGAGAAATTAGACCTAAGTTAAGTTCTACACAGAATTATTTATAGATGATTTCTCTTCTAGGCCATATATATATAGAGAGATCTTGGCAGTTAGCCACAGTAACCAATGAAAGCAGTTCTCTCATCTTCCAGCTGACTGTGCTCTGGTCGCCAACCTCATGTTTGATCTCCTAAGTATTTCAAGTGACACAAGACACTTGGACAAATGATCACATTGACAATTGTACCATTGTAGTGAACATAACAACAACTGTATTTTACACTGGTTGAACAAGACAACATGAGAAGATCTTGACAACAGTTGGACAAACATTCACAAAGGAATGATCACACCAACAGATTAGACAAGTCATACATCATGGAAGATACTTGACAACAACCACACAGAACTTTCACAATCTCTGTAACCAACCACAACAGTAGAGTAACAGTCACCATGAAGATGCTTGACACCAGTTGGACAAGACAACCACAGGGACATATATCTCAAAACTGTTCTCTTACAACTAATCTTTATTAATGTCTGATGAGGTCAAGTGAAGACTCAGGCTTCATATTCTGCCAACAATTTACATCTCAAATATAGTTTATATGCAAATTATAGTGACATTATCTATGAAAACCCAAACACATCACTCAATATCCCCACAGAAACATTAATCTAAAACAAACCCTCCTCCTTCACATCTCTACTACATCAAGATATCCTACACCACAACACTTTAATCATGCTATCACTTTTCCAACCGTCAAATGAGGAAAACACATGATAAACCTATAGCCGGGCACAAGTATAGGGAGACACTGCTATACTGATCCGTGTACCGTCTTTTAGCACCAATGAAGATGTTGGGAATGTCTCAGGTTTCAGTTTCCCCATAATGTTTCTCCAGTTCAGGCTATTCCCCACTTTGACTAGTCCGAAGCAAGTGACAAACATGTCCTTCCGAAGGGTGAGTAGACTGTTCGCAAAGTTGATAATTTGGGATTAGTTTTACTTTTCAGTAGATGAAGATCTAAAAACTATTATGTCCCATCATTCTTCTCTGCCAGTCTATCTCCCACAAAAGGTTCTGATGTAACTAAATCACCACACTAATTATCACTAATCCATTTTGAGAATTTGCTCTATGTATTAACTTCTGCTCCTTTAGCTTTCAGCCAATATTAATAAGAAGCTGTGATATAGTCTGCTCCAAGTGCACCTTTAATGTCCACTCTTAGCCAGTAGTGACATGCTGAAGACCAGGTAATCTCTCCTCTTAAGGTTTCTTCTTGAATTTATCTTGAAGATATAGCCTGGGGCTTTTACAAAATTGGAGAGTATCCCTGTTTTAGGCTTTTAATCAAGACTTTTCTTCAGTGCCATCTGTATAGGCCAGAATTAGTGGATTCAGGCTGACCATTTGCAACCTGTTGTTCATGTGGTACTTTATGGAGTCTTATTTTTCAGCTGGAGTTGAAGCTAGAGCTCAGGACTTCCCTGGAGTTGTCCTGGTAATTGAAAGGCCTCCCCCATCTTCCTCATTCTCTGTTAATAAACAAAGGCACAACATGTGTTTTACATCTATTGAACCATTGTCACAGTTATACAGTACTATCACAGATTCAGAGAGGAATGGGAGGGGAAAAGGAGTGTGATATTCGAACACCCGCCTCTCACTGATGATGAAGTGCAATTTTATTTGGGGGTTTGGGGTGATATCCTTTCTCCAGGTTCATCCCCAAAACCGTGAAGTCATAGGCACATACTCCTAATCAGAGGCAGCTTCACACAATTATCTTGTAAATTCCCACAATGAGTAGATCACAGGGACCGGTGTACCATGAGAACAGACAGTGTGATTAAGCACCAAGAAGTAGGCATTGTATGGCAGAAATCATGCACTAGAAATGCCTTCACATGTGGAATACACATAATGAAAGAAAACATGAATTTTCCCTGACAAATAGCATGAGCCTTCCCATGTATTCATCTGACAGACACTGTAGGTTATGCCACATATTGCTCCTCATTGGAATGTAGCTCATATAAACCTAAACTATTGTTGCAAAGGACCAGTGCATAACGTCAAAGAGAAATTGCATCCCAGGCAACTCTTTATGAGTGCTTTTGACAATTTTCCTGATCGTAATACTGTCACCAGACATTACATGGACTTTGTAATTTCTAAAGTGCAATGCAGTCCTGCAAACATGGATATAATAAGCGTCTTTACTTTTACAAATATGAGAAGTTAATTATATAATTACCATCTCATTCACTCAAACATTCTCAGCCATTATAAGGGAGAAATTACATGCAGTATATAGCATCACACATTCTGAAACATAACTGCCAAAGGTAACTCTCAAGAGCAAGGTACAGTTTGGTTAAGAATGGTCATGATAGGCACTCAACGAATGTTCAGAGCGCACAAAGGTTTTGCCATATGCATTGAGCGTGGTTTACAGTCATAAGCATATGCAAATCATCAAATCAGACAGACAATAGACATGGTAAGAATGTTTCACTGCGGTAGACATGACAGGTTTTGAGCGGCAGTTTTAGAGTCACTGTACAACGAAGTCCTGTCTTCTGTTTTTACATTTTCTCAAGAAAATACTCGGCCATTCGTCTCTCTCTCTCACTTCATCAGGTTTACACATAACATATTAAATGATTTAGGTACCTGAGTGCAGATGACCACATCTTAAAGAATGCTTTTGGGCAAGTTTTACCACTGCATCTTGAACACGTCCTTACGGGATGGAATCAAGGCTTCGACTGGCGGGCTAATTATGTATTAAGGAGCGTTACCAGCCCAAGGGTTACCCAATCAAATTGAGACCCCACCATTCATCTACCCTCTCTCGATCTAGAATCTACGATTCTATTTTTAGTTAGGGTATCACGACGGCTTACGTGGTTAACTACTGAGTATTGAGAAATGTAAATGGACTGGGGATGCGAACGTCTGAAGACATCATGCTACATTTACCTTGACATAATTCTAATTACATGTGTTCCTTTTAATGTTGTTGTTTTTTATTTTTTTTATTTTATTTAAAATAAATTTTCTTTAATCAATTTTGTGTGTGTGTGGTTAAATAAGGGCTCACTGTTCCTCTAAGAACCAGAGCCACCCCATCAGGTCTCGACGTCCGTATGTGTCATTCGGATGACTTACCTCTGCTGGTGACCCTGGCAAGATCAAGTGCAGATACCACACTTTGATCTTAGCTAAAAGGTCGAGAAGCGATAGCATTAATAAATTGATGTAAACAAACATTATAGGTGCCCCATTAAAATATTAAGCGATTCTTGTTAGAACCTTCAACCAAACGTTTAAAGTGCTCTAGTGCGAGTTATTTCTCATTTAACAATAAGATGACATCCGTTTATTAGATTGTCTCCCTTTAGTTTACTACATTTTCGTGATGTGAAATTCACCGACAAGGATATTTTGTTACAATGTCCCACTATGCACAAGACGTTTTGTTGCAAAAGCAAGCTTTAAACATGCCATGTTTGATAACATACATTGAGAAAAGCTAGGATAGGTATATCTAGACAGTCTTTTTCCTGGAATCCACAGTTGGGGGTAACTGGTGAGGGGGGAAGGAAGACCTAAAAACGCAAGGAGAAGAAAAGTAAAGCCAGAAATAAATAGTATAGGGAGCACATGGATGGAGCTGCATGGTATAACTAAGGTTACGCCGACTTGGGGGGAGTTGGTTTAGGACCTATGTGCCAATGGAGATCAAAGAGTGGACAAAAGGAAATGAAGGCCTGGTTTAATCACAGAAGCATCAGACTCCAACTCAGCGAGTAACTATGATGTCGGTGCCGTTTATAATTTAAATGTTGTTGATTCATTCTATATTATAATCTTTACTCTGTTATTCTGTATTTGTTTAATAGTGTAAAAATTATGTGACATAACAGCCTCGCTTTTGCGATATCAGAGATTTTCATTAGCGACGCAAATAGAAATGCTGAGTCAATCATCATCCCAGACGAGCGTCTAGACTAGAGAGTGCAGTCTTGGATCTCTCAAAGCACGCCTGAAGAAGAAACTCCGCCTTGTTTAACTCTGACGTTAAACTTGGACGCCGTCAACACATCAACAAACAATTTGACGGACATTTTTTTTTTTCAAAACAGAAAATGCAACTTTGCTGCAGCGTTCCAATTAACCTTATGAAAGAATTTTGTTTAATCCTATTTTAATTCCCGGTAACTGAGTTGTTATTTTGACTCGTTCCTCTAAACTTTTATGCAAGCAGAAAGATTTCTTTTTGAATTTGCGATTACTGTGGGAATAATTGATCCTCCACATTCAAACAATATCTGTAACTATGTGTTTTAAGTGTTTAGCCAACGTATTATTCGTGTATTCACTTCATGTGATAAATAACTCTGAATTATGCACCTGACGAGTTGCAGCGAAATATGCCAGGTGCTACCTATTGGATGTGGCTTCTGTGTTTACACCCACCAAGAGAATATATTGTGTTGAACATGTACACAGTCTGTTGTGGGTGGGCTTTCTAGTTTCAATTTTACACGAAGGCGAGAGTCTCCCGTCTACTCTTCTTCACTTCTAGATCCTGGAGATCTTAATGTGTGCCACGTGCACACAGTACCTTGCGGATTGATGGTAGCGCTGTGGCTAGTGTAACAGTGTACAGAGACTAACAAGACGTGGGTTCAATTTCAAATATCGTTTATTATCTTGATGGTGACAACATGGCACCTTCTTCCTCTGAGCCGGGATGTAAAACTCCCCCCTGACAACCCACTACGTCACGATTGAGCATCTCTCCTCGCTTTCAGTCCCAATGCTCAATCGTGCTGTAGCTGTTTCCCACTAGATCCTAATAATACCCCAGTGCTCCACTACTGTTACACCTCCCTATGTTTATTAAAGACTTTTCCTTATAAAGGAAAAATCTTTACTCCTAATCCCCTTACTCTATTCCCTCTTTTTCTTTATCTCTCACAGTTCCTCTAATCCTCCCCAAACCAACTCCAAGTTAAGTAAACATTCTATTTCTTTAACTCTTTCCCCTGCTATATAGTCAACCCACTTCTTCTTCGTTTCTGGCCCTTCAAAGAAACATAACATATTTACATATAACTCTATTTCTTTAACTCTTTCCCCTGCTATATAGTCAACCCACTTCTTCTTCGTTTCTGGCCCTTCAAAGAAACATAACATATTTACATATAACTTTTTATAAATCTCAACTTTATACAACACATCATAACATCATAACACGTCTTCTTAAATACTCCTTCTCTTCATAAGCAATCTGCTTAAAATTTCAAACTCTAACACCAACTCCTTACTTTTATCACCAACACTACTACTTCCCCACTTTCAACTAACCTGAAATTACTTTCACACGATAGGAAGACAAAGAATCGGTGGCCACCGGTATTTAAAAGAAGCAGTAGAACTCTTCCACACAAAGACCACACTCAGCTAAATCACACACCCCCTTTACCAAACCATACTCCTTTACC